>MJUU01055605.1:5822-28114 GCA_002080025.1 Modiolus philippinarum | reverse complement strand
AATGTGGAAAAGGGGAAATAAATGTACGAATTGGATGAAAAATGGCGGGGAAGCTAAAAATAGCAGACAACACTATAGAATTATTTCGACAAAGGGGAAATACCTCTAAGGATTGGATGACAAATGGTGGGAAATCTAAAAATAGCAGGCGACAGTATAGATATTAGGCAGGTAAGGGGAAATAACTCTAAGAATTGGATGAAAAGGGGAAATAAAATAGGAAACAATAATAAAAAACCAATAGCAGACAACATTATTATAAAAATTTGGTAGGGAAGAGGAAATCACTTTAGGAATTGAATGAAAAAGGGCGATAAGTATGTAATATAATAGGAAACAAAATGGCAATAGCAGACGACACTATAGGAATTTGGCGAGAAAAAGGGAAATACCTCTAAGGATTGGATGAAAAGGAAAGATAATTATAAAATAAAGTGGAAAATAATAAAATAACACATACAAAAGGTTACACAAGAGGACTTTAGTCTAAACATTGGATGAGAAGGGAGAAATTACAAAGAACAATACTGAAAAAAAGGTGAAATGCTATTACAACAGATAAAAAAGCGCGGGAAATAGGTAGCAAGAGTTATGTCCCATGACGAACGCGGACGTGATAGAAGACACCTCAGAAATATAATGACAATTGCTGACTGACAACGCCTGGATATTAGTCTAGAAATTGAATGAAAAAGGACGAAATTACAGAGAACAATACTAAAAAGGGGTTGAAAAGGTATAACAACAATAAAAAGGGTGGGACAAGAGAGAAATAACTAAAAATTGGATGTAAAAAGAAGAAAATACAAAGAACACCATTGAAAAAGGGATGTAATACTATTAAAACATCCGAAAGACCATGCCCGAGTCGTTCCGACTATGGAAAAGACCTGACTTCCGATCTATACCTGGGGCTACGCCTGCTTCCGGTCGCGCATGTACACTGTAGTAAGGTCACACAACACCCCTGCGGGATCACGTGTTGTTCCAACACGTCATTTCCTATCAACATGCCCGACTAGGGCTTCAAATAGGGCCACTTCCGGTTGCGCATGCGCAATGTTAACATGTTATACATCGGTCACGTGACTTCCGTTTCCGGTCACGTGACTTCTGGTCACGTCATTTCCGGTCTACGTCACTTCCGGCACCACCACAGCACCACCACGTCAAATGATAATTTGTTCGTCCCTATATACTACTCTCGTGCTAAAATAAACACAAATATTATGCCTACCCATTTTACAATAAAAGATAGCTTTCATGAATATTTTCTTGATCAAAATTGGAAAAATTAAAAAAATGTATACGAATTTAAATTTCACTTCAAATAATAATTAAACCAATTATCTCACCTGTTTTGTCTCTATTTCGTGATTACAACGACTGTAATTATACCAATATTTGAGTTATCTTTAACACCCATAACTGATGTCATATTAGATAATGTCAATATCTGGAAAAAGAAAATAATCACTGGTCATAAAAAAGATATGTCTATTTGTATGTTTTATATATATGAGGACAATATACAAAAAATATCAATATTACTCAATGGTTAAATTTTTAAGAAGAATTGTAAGTTCTTTTTTCCAAACACTTATTGACAAAATATAAGATTATGTGCTGAAAACTTAAAATATATTAGTCTCTGACATTTTTATGAAATATACCAAAACTGTATAGAACCAGAGTCAAAATTCCGAAAGCCTAAAGCGCTTCTATAGACTACATGCAACAATATACAACAAAGTTCACACCTGTTCGTTTAATACTTTCTTAAACGTAGCATTCGATGGTAATATATTATATCTAAAATAAGCTTCACTTCTAAATGTGCCGAATAAGGTTTCTATCAAGTTGATACATCACGTTGGATCTGAATATTTTTGCCACTATTCCTGAGAAAAAAACTCCCCATTTTCAAACTAGCTAAGAAAACTTTTCTTTGTGTTTAGGGATTACAGAGGTTTCCTTTTGATTATATGGCAAAATCTGTATCACATGCCGTATCAAGCCGAGTTACCAATATCAGCGCGATGATACGGCATGTGATACGGATTTTGCCATGTATTATACAGTTTATCATATATTTAAACAGAGGACTACTAATGCGAAAAATACTGTCAAAATTGAAAACTTTAAGAGAAAATGCATGTATTTTGTGAAGAGGAAAATTTCAAAATGGGCGGAAAGGACTAGAAGTTTTGACCTAAATCAAACATGTAAAGGAAAAAAGTTTGCTAAATTTTTTTAACTGATCCTCACAAAACAATTTCACCCTAAACAAATCTTTCTTATCCTCCCCCAATTTTTTTGCCCCCCCCCCCCCCCAAAATGCCCCCTAAAAAAATTTAACCCCCGAAATTTTTTTAATAAAAAAGGTAAAATTGAAAAAAAAAAATTTCGAAAAAGGGTATGTGATAAAGGGTTAGCCATGCGATAAAGGGTAATCCATGCGATAAAGGGTATGCGATAAAGGGTATGACCTCCTTGTGTGAAAACGAAATGAACATCATGCACTGTATTCAAAACGTCTGTATTTATTACTAAACATATGATAAAAATTTGTTAAGTTATTTATCCATGCTTTGGTATGTACACTTATCTGTGTTACAATGCATATAGACAATGAAAGCACAGTAATAAGTACAGGATCTGTATAGTTCGGACTACTCTCGTTAACTCACTATAATTGTCTGATACTATCAAATACGTCTAAATGAGGTTAAGTCGCATATAGCCTTGTGGTTCTTGTGGTGGTCCGCAACGATTCATTGGAAATAGTTTGGACTGTCAACAAGCGGTCATGCTTCATGAAAGTTCTAACAGTCTCATGAATGTTGCATAAATGTTTGCTTATAACTACTGACAAGTGCATTTAAGTTATAATATAATGACTATAGGTATGATTATTCTCTCTACTTAACACCATAGACATCGAGTTTGTAAATGTTATCACACAGTTTATATACTACCTTAATGTATTTGGAGATTCGGCCGTTTTGATTTGCGGAAAACACGAACAATTTTATACAAGAGGCTTTTAAAAGCCTGTACCGCTCACCTGGAACATACCTGACATGTTAAAACGTATCATTTTCGAGTATGTCGAGAATGTATTTTGTGAAGAGGAAAATGTTCTACGCTGGCAGCTTATTGTGCATGAGGGGCAGATCTTTTCGTTACTTTTTTGGAAGGACCAAAGAACCACTTTGTCTATGTTTGTATCTAATTGCCAACATAGCTCCATAGAAATTTCCCTTTGGGTAATTTAGGGGCCTATGTTACACCAACTTCCCGGCTGGCGGCAATATTGGATGCATTGTCTATGGTTGGATCTAATTGTCAACATAATTTCAGAGAAATTTCCCATGGGGTATCAAAGGGGCCTATGTAACACTAAATTCCCGGATGGCGGCCATCTTGAATGAGATGCAGGCTTGAAGGTTCTTATTTTTCAAGGGGGCAACCTAAGGAATATTATGGCTAGGTTTGGATCCGACTGGCGTTGTGCCTCCAGAGGAGATCTTCATTGTCTTTCCCAAAGGAGCCAATGTTAAACTATATTTGCCACTGGCGGCCATCTTGGATATGATGCCGACTTGCTGGACACATTTTTTGAAAGGGGCTAATCAAGAAACGTTGTGACAAAGTATGGTACCGATTGGTTTAGTACTTTCAGGGGAAAAGATCTATGAATACGTTTTCCTATATGGTCCAATGTTAAACTAATTTTCTAGCTGGCTGCCATTTTGGATCGGGTAGTCTATTTACCGAAATGGATCGAAATGTACCAAAATGGACCAAAATTAACCGAAATGGACCGAAATCGAAC
Source organism: Modiolus philippinarum (assembly GCA_002080025.1). Lineage (NCBI taxonomy): Eukaryota > Metazoa > Mollusca > Bivalvia > Mytilida > Modiolidae > Modiolus > Modiolus philippinarum. The sequence goes on along the minus strand of MJUU01055605.1, from coordinate 24,276 downwards.
CGAAATGGAACCGAAATCGAACCGAAATGAATGGCAATGGAACCAAAATGAATCGAAAATTGAATAAGAATGGAGCAGAACGGACCGAAATGGCGTGTTATGCAGCAACAAACAAAAAAAATAAATAGATAAAGAAAAAAATTTAAAAATAAAAATTAAATCAAATCACACTGAACAAAAATTATAAACACACTTTGGAATATCCCAGTGTCTGATAAATATTGTCTTTTTAATACCATTTCCTCTTCACAGAATTTACGAATAAAAATGCCAAATACGATTTCGTTTATCCATGTAGGTAATATGATTAACATAAATCAATCGCTAACGACTATCGACAGGTGTGATAATTGCATTTGTAATGAGGTAATATTAATTTCACAGTAGGAGTCAATTTGGAACCTAGGTTTCACATGGTTAGCATTACGTTTCCGGAATAAATGACACTCCCGGAAAATTTTTAGAAAAAAATTACCGTTCCGCAAAAGAAATGTTACCTCTGTAAAATATATTGTGACATTATATCCACAATTCAAAGTTTCGTTTTGAGCCAAGTCCAGTACATGATTTAATAAATATTGAGCGTTTTTAAATTTTAGATTTCCAATTTTTGCAGTTTGCTGCAGCACAAATTTAGTTCTACATCTTCCAATGCACTGGATGTATTCATATATTGACTTTTTGTATAAAAATCTTATCGGCGTCAGACAAAACTCGAAAGTCTTGTATTATATGTTGCCCTTTTCTTGTCCATAACTTGAAATTTGTTTTTCATTAAACGTAGTTTTATTGAGTTCAACTTTTCGAAGTATCTAGCGAACGGGCGAGTTCCGGTCCACAAGCCCCGTTTAAACTAATGTTAACTTGGCAAAGTTTAAAATAAAATTGTGAATAACCATCAACGATGATATACACAATTTTTGAGCAGGTACAATAAATAATATCCGAAAATCTCAAAACTGTACGTTCTGTTTATCGGTGTCAGACAAACTCGAAAGTCCTGTATTATATGTTGCCTCTTTCTTGTCCATAACTTGAAGTTCGTTTTTCATTGAACGTAGTTTTATTGTGTTAAATTTTTCGAGGTATCTAGAAGTTCGGGAACTTGTCAAGCATGACATTGCGGATTAACAAAACTGGCTGTTATTTGCAATGTTTATTGTCAGCTGCTTCCGATATCTGGCCAATATTTGCAAATACCTGAATACTTCTGACATCTGGACATTATTTACAATACCTGAATGCTTATTGTCAGTGTTGTTTCCGACATCCGACATTATTTGCAATACCTGAATGCTTATTGTCAGTGTTGTTTCCGACATCCGACATTATTTGCTATACCTGAATGCTTATTGTCAGTGTTGTTTCCGACATCTCACAATTATTTCAATACCTGAAGTTGCTTCCGACTTCTGACCATTATATGCAATATCTTTATGTTATTGTCAGTTTCTACCATTGGTATGCTATAATATAGGGTTATTGCATGAATATTGGGAATATTGTCCCGAGTAGAATTTTATATCGCATGAGCTTGCGAGTGCAATATATATTCTACGAGGGATAATATTCCCAAATATTCATGCAATAACCCTTTTATTGTATAGCAAGGCTAAAATTTCTGTAAAAAATGGGATTTTGGTTGTCGATGACGTCATGAAATTTCAGTCATATTTGCACTAGTGCAATATTGGAATTTATTGCACGCTAACATTTGGTTGATTTCTTAGGGAAATATTATGTTGCTATACAATAAAAGGTATTCTGAAAAGCGTATCTTTCATTTTCACTAAATCATGGTTAAGAAAAGTGAGTACAGTTACAGAAAGCAATACCCCTGCATTAACTGCAGTTAGAACTGTGAAGTTGTTTCATCCATACTTTGTTTCCAATGTGGAAAATGGGTGCATAAGAGATGCATTGCAGATAGGATTTCAGATGAGTTAACAAAGAAATGGTCCGCAGCAGCTTTGACAATAAAACTTCAGACCTCGAGCGGACCATTTCTAGTTTAATGTTTGTCACTTCTCCAACCAATGTACTATAATTTCTCGGACGGAAAGAGGCTGTACTCTGGAGAAACCCTGAAGATAGGATATTTACCGTGTTGATAAAATAAAAGGTACAAATGTATGTGGTGTATATAATACACAGCAACAGAGAACTCCGGTATTTGTTGATTACAAACAGTTCGTGTCGTTTTGAAATGACGTTTTTCTTGGATATTTTAACACTAACATATAATTGTCAAACATTAATCTAATAAAATGCCTGAATTTTCTATTGATATTAACTCATATCTCTAGCTTTTGTTTTCAAAAGGCATAATTGCTAAGCCCTGTTGTTGAAAACCCTTGAATTTGTTTACAAGAGAAAAGAAAAAAAAACTTTAAATAAAAATCGAAACAAAACAACAAACAAACAAAAACAAAAACTTTTTTATAAAAAAAAAGAAAGGAAAATAAGGTGCAAAAAAAGGAAAGATATAAAAAGATTATTGGTAGTAAACCAATCAGACAATGTTTGATAGTCAGTTAAATTTAAATGCAAATTGGCAACATAATCATCGTCTTCCATATTAAGAAGAGAATAATGGCTCTGTGTAAATGCAAACATTACTTATAAAGGGGTCCATAGATTTACCCAAAAACACCCCAAAACTACCCCAAAACACCCAAAAACTACCCCAAAACATACAAAACGATGTAAATTATACCCTTTTGAAACCAAAAATATCAACTTTATTACTTTTTAATTGTTTTTGGTCAAGAATTGTTTTTTGTAAACCCGTTTTAATGACGATTTTTGATGGAAATTAAACATGTCTTGTGTGAAATGGACACGTGACAAGTTCTAGGTAAGTAACATCTCAATCCTTTATTTCATATTTGCAGGTAGCAAATAACACTCACATTTTCAGGTTTTAATATATACTCTACACAGAACAATTAATTTATACTGTTTCCTCTGTCTGTTTCTTCAGTTGTGGTGTATTTGTGCTGAAGATTGATCAAACTAATATACACTATTGATATCAACTTTAACTTATTTTTTTTAAATAAATGTAAAATGTTTAAAATATAATTTCCCTAGACAAAGATGATAATTTACATCATTTTTGTAAAATAAAAATGTACATGTACGAAAGTATATGGGTTAAACATCACTGCAATGTATACAAGACAGTTCAAAAATACATATCACTGAACATATATTCAAGAGTTATTTCTTCAATTTCTTTGAATAAAAACTGAAATATAAATTAAATAAATTTTAATTTTACCAATTTTCGTCATTTTATTGTTTATTATGGCAGTTTTTGGGTAGTTTGACGCAGTTTTTTGGGTAGTTTTGTGTGTTTTGGGTGTTTTGGGGTAATGATATGGACCGCTTATAATGAACGAATAAAAATTGGCCGAAATATACACTTCAATACGACTTTTTACCTTTTGATGAAGTTACGAAAGAATTTGTAGTGAGTCTTATTATAAGTCCTTGGTTTGATGGTACAAATTGTGGAAAAAGGTGAATGTAAATAAAATATAGACCATAAATATAAAATCTTACCGCAATAAGCATTGTGTTGATCTTTTCTTAATCTATCCATATATGATAAAATGTTATCTATGACAGAAAGATAAACATGCAACTTGAATCCTAATTACGAAATGAATCTTTAAAGAACATCAAACGGACAATAAGGCCACGGGGTATAAACAGCGTGAGGTTTTAAACTGTTGTAAAAATTGTAAAATGCACTAGACATTTATTAAAAAAGATATGCTGGTGAATATTACATGTACATGTATGTTTCGACAGACGATCACAAAAAATGAAACAAGGTATAGTTGCTGCATGTTTATCCTCATTGTTGATTGTCATTTTATCATTTACAGATTAATAACTTAAACTTCACTATACTTGATGAAAACATCGCAGCATCCAGCTCTGAAAAAAAGGAAGATTTCAATTGATGATCCAGAAAGGGGGTTGCCAATCAATTTTTAATCGATTTGTAGCGCTTCAAGTTAATTGTTTTACTTCAATTAAATTTAGTTGAAGAATGGTCCTATAGGGAAAATTATAAATGCAATTCAATTCCATAAATTGTGTGTTTTTATGAGGTATTTATTTATTTCAATAGGTTTAGAAATCCGGTATTCCTTCTTACTGGTATCCGAGGCGATCGTTTCAGCCTTCAATTACACGAGAGTTCCTATCTCGAAAGTCTCGTTTTGAAGGCAGAAATGAATATCACTAATACAAGTGAGCGGGATTAGACTGAATTCTGACATACCTTCTAAAACACAAAATATTTATTAATTTGAGTGTGTTTTATTATTCGACTCGTAATAAAAATATTGATGACAAACATCATTGAGCGCTACAAAATAGATAAAATATTAAACAGTTATAAATAAACTCTGTTTAAAACTAGATGTATTCATGTATTAGTTTTTTGTGTCATAAAAGAGCATTTCATTTGCGGATCCAAAGGGTTGGGGGTCTGGGTGTTGGAAACAACCTTTTTGGACAATCATATACTCTTTAATGTATATCCTGATATTATGCTAAGACACACCCCAAAAAAATTTCGAGATTTTCTTATACTTCTTATTGGACCCCTTTTTTCAAATTGCCTGGATCAACGCCTGCATGTTCCGGTGTAGTCGTAAATTTATGAGCTTTTATACGAATACAAACATTAATGCAATATGGCCCAGAACATCATCATTCAAACTTCCGGGGGTCCGGACTCCAATATTAGGTCTCCGGGCTTCACTCAATCGGCTCTGGGCTCCTCATACATGAGCTCCGAGCTATAAGAGAGCTGTGGAACCCGTGCGCGTATTATTACCAGATAAGAAGGTTGGGTTTGTCGTGCACGAACTTTGAGAAAACTTACATTATACATGTACGTGAAATATACAATATATGTACATTGTCGGAACATATAAAATTTATTTGACGAGCTTTAGAAACAGGTAGAAATGCGAGGTTTACCGAGCATTTCTCGCCTGTTTCGCAGCGAGTACAAATAAATTTTATATTTCCGACAATGTACGTATATTGTTTTTATCCTGCAATCATTTAAACCCTATTAAAAATGCATTTTCTTTGTGAAGCGGGACCAGGAAGACAGTAAACAACTTCGGCCATTTTGGTATAATCCATGACGTCATAAGAGAATTTACACTGTGACGTCAAAGTATTCGAGGCTTTCAAACGAGTCGCTTGTCTTTTCTTCGTTCAAAATCGCGGACCGGTTACCAGTCTACCCTACGAATACGAAATAAAATATTCGTTGGGTCGTATTCGTCTAGTAAATACCACCATTGCAGGATAAAAACAATACTAAAATTTATCAATATTTTAATATTATAAATTTAGAAAAAATTCTATATATGCTATCACAATTTTCTCCAGCAACACGGGACTACGTGAACTAACGTTTGTAAAATATTGTCACGAAGAAACAGGCATACACACGTATAGTAGTTAAATGAAATGCAACAATGACAATAATTTTCCACTACATAGAAATATGTAACATTACATAGCTGAGAACCACTTTTTGTATTAATGCAATTTTTAAATTTACTCAATTTGATGCAAATTACTTGACTATTTAATGATTACTCTAATTTCAAAATATTTTGAACTGAATCTGTTTTTCTCGTTTTGTTAGGAAGGACATTGCAAAATATAATGAAACTCGTCCAATCTTGCGTAGCGAATTTCCAGTTTTAGATATATTAATGCAGGTGTCAAAAAAAAAAACAGTGTCTGTCGACGGCTTGTTCAATCTTCACAAATTTTCCTACTTGCATCAACTAAACCGTCTAAATATTCTACAAATTTTAAATCGTTGATTTAACCATTTGAATCCAAGATCAAAATAAGATACCACAAACACGAAAAGTGCTTATCGTATAATATGTTTTCGATTAAAAAATTAACAAATATGTGCGACTTAATTAGCATATCATATGATATAGACAATTCATGCAGGGAGTTCTATTTGATTCGTATGTCGAAAATCCCGCTGTTCTGACCGTTGTATAGCTTTCAATAAAATGGAGATATGGTGGATCATTTCATTTGCGCAATGAAAGAACAATATAGCTATTTTCCCTATAAGCATTCCTGAACTTGGTGCTTGAATGTACTTTTAACAGAATTTGACAATTTTCGTAGGTTTTTCTTAAAATTCATTTTATAGCACATCCAGATCCAAACAAAACTTTCTGCCATTTTTAAGGACAAATGTTTACACACTCCCAACAAAAAAAATGTTCTGGTTCTCGCTGTCATTCGATTAGTACATGTACCATCTTCTTCAACACGGCAGCAAAAAGAGACAGCCTTACACGATTTGGACATCATTTGAGCATATTTTGAAAGTGGCCCAACATAGGAACAAAGTCACGGATCAATAGCTATACTTCTTTCAAATTTAGCATGTATTTTATCTTCGCAAATCTAAAACAAGTGTTAAACACTAATATTTTTAATTAATTTTCTTTAAGACTTTTGTAGGCATTTCAATACTACAAACGGAAAAGGTTATACCGGTATTGAAACAATAAGATGTCGAAAAGATTAGTTATATAACATATGTAGTGTTTTATAATTTCTAATTCATATATTTTATATTAGTCCTTGTTTAAATTTTTGTCACTTTCGGGCAGACTGCCTGATTATTGCATACGCCATTCGAGAAATTAAACATCAATGATCCTGTGTCAATAGCAGTATTATTAAGGTCTTGTCGTTCTTGCCGTCTTGTCGTTCCAGGGAATATATCTTATTGTTATTCTTCTGATTATTATTGCAGTTGTAATTCATCCTTCCACCTTCTGTACGAAAAGCCATATGACGTATTATTATGAAACTTTGCTATGTAACTGGAAGTTTTTGATGGTATGATTCACTAAAGGGACAACATTGGACAACAAAAGATATCGGGGTTAATATAATGAAAAATACGGAAGTGCATTTCTAGTAATTGTAAACGTCAATTAACATTGCCATCGTCATTTTTTGACATTTTTGTTTTTACCTATGAATTAAATCAGAAATTTATTACATCATGCGTGATCTGAAATTGATTATATCGAAAACAAGTTTTAAAATAGCATTACCCTCTCCAATGTATATTTCATAACGATATTGATTTTATGGAGGAATTGTTTTAGCACTTTCAAATTTCTTTTTTTTTTAATTTTTGTTTTCGAAACGTTCGAATCTTATCTGAACTAATTAAGGAGACATAATTTGTTGGTAAGTCGATGCTTTCGAAATTGTTGTGAAAGCCATTACCGCATTATGTCAAAATCTAATTAAAATTCGATGTCCGCACTTGCTCCTCTTTTTTATTATTTTTTTTATGCCGCTCGTGTCCCACGAGGGACAACGAGATTCGATTGCCACTGGAAAAGGAGAGAAATGGATAGGGGCAGGAAATTTAACCTTCTATTATGAGACCCAATGACTCTGCTTAAATTTAATTTGAAAGTAATCTCTCTCTATGTAACGTTTACTTGTTTAAAATCATGAGAAAATTCTTAGAGAACATTGTCGACTCTATGGATCACGATACCGTAGAATTTCGCCTGATTAGATAGCCAAACCTGTCCCAACCTCGCGATAGTCAGCATGGGTCAGGATCCCAGGCTACTGATTAGAAAGAACATTTTCAGAAGGACATTCTCAGATTATTCGGAATAAATGTCCATAATGACGAAAATACCATTTGCATTATGACATCATCAGCAGGCATTTGATGCTAAATCTTGTTTTTCATAATTTATATTTTAAGCTTTCAATTTTACTTATATATCGAAATGTTTTGAGTTGATTTGATATCATTATAAGAAGGCACACAATACACAAATTAAAGTAAACATTGCGATTTTTTTTCTAGAATAACTTATGACATATATTTGGGTTGATGGATTTCCATAATAATGTTTTGACTTGATCTTCACTGAAGAGACATAACATGCATTAGTTGTCGAAATGGCTAAATATGAACAAGCTAATCATAGTTAAACTCAACCTCTTCAACAAACATCTCTTAAAAATACATGTATGGTCGTCAATGTAAATAAATGACCGGAAGATAACGAACTGACACGTTTATTGCCGAGACTGATTAAATCAGTATTAGACTCACGCTGAGGGTGCAAAAATTCAGCATCAGAAGCACGGTGGGACACTCCGATATAGTAATTTATCAAGTGAGTGATAAAATATCGGCAACAAGGATAGTACGTTTGCTCTATCTATGGCTAATACATCTATGGTCATAATAAGTAACCCGTAATAACTTTTAAAGTATATCATTTATTTAAAAGATCTTGAAAGGTAGATTATGACTGGAGCTTTACAGCATCATATTATTCAGATGACCCTGAAATTGTCTTCATGGTTCAACGAGTCCATGAAAATTTTGACATACATTGTAGTTTCACATTTAAGTCTTTTTCTCAGGAATTGTAATTCATAGACCCATTACATTTAGAGTTTTGATTAACATACCAGTTTGACATTTGTCAATAAAGGACTTTTGAGTTAGGAGATCTTTGTTCTATGGTGTAAACAGGAGGGGAAACTGCTACCAGACTGTGTTCGCTCATTATGGGGATAACCCTCCATCCGGGCACTTTAATATAAAAACATGGTCCATTGACTTTATTTTTTTAATATTCATATCATTTTCTCAGCAATAGTAACATCTTTACTCTATGTATAAAGTTTATTGTTATATCGAAGTAGGTGCATGCCAGTCTGACACCTGTCAAGTAACCTTGACCTTAATTTCACGGTACTGTTTTTTTTTTAGCTTTTTTTACATCGTTGTTCATTTTTCAGCAATTGTTCCTCCTTTACTCTCAACTTTGTTTAATCTTAGTGACCTTATTTTCATGGTCCAGTGATTTTGTTATTCTTTTACTCCCATTTTCATTTCTCGGCACTTATAACACCTATGCTCTCCATAGTAAGTTTATTCTTACACCTAAATGGGTACCCATCAGTCTGACACCTGTCAATTAACCTTGACTGTAATTTCATGTTTCAGTGACATTGCTGTTCTTTTTTTACATCCATGTTCATTGTTTAACAATAGCAAAATATGGTCAGTTTTTACTTCTGAGTGGATGATGTCAGCTTAGTTAAACATATAACCCAATGGAATGAAACATTATTTTCATCGTCTGCTTTGAAACTTTTGAGGCAAATTCGACTAACTGTACTGGAGTTTGTAAGACAGGTAGTTTACAAAGATGGCTCATCTCCTTCTCATTCGACTAAATTCATTGCAGTCATTGCGGCACATAGTTTAACATTGGCTATATGGGAAAATCATGTTTTAGTCCCCCGAAGCAAATTCAACCAATCTTTACAGAAATTTTGTATATAAGGTCTTTTATAATAACAAACCTGTCTGCCTATTTGGAACACGATATTTCTATCTTTTTACATAACTTTTTGAACTGATTGTCATATATATGGTTCAAACACTGCTCATTTAAGGTTAAGCTCCAATTCTCCAATGCATCTAGATCAGTCAATGAATAACACTCCATTCTGACTGGTTGATATCCAACATGATTTTGCATATATTTTATTTTAGAAACGAGTAGTAAAACGATAATAACTTATTCTGGTATAATTTGTCTTGTTCAGCAATCATCTATAATATGCGAATATGTACTGATTTTTATTTGCTATTGCAGAGTATTCATGGGAATTGAAACTAAATGACAAAGAAGAATAAAGCGTCGGAAGATACAGTAAAGATATTATATTTGAATATAATTTGTTCAACTTCCGGGACAGTCAGTTGACAGCTTGGTGCGCACCTCAAATATCAGGGAGATATTTTGTAACTTGAACTTGAAACAAAATGAAACGAACCTATGAGTGTTTTTATATTCTCTAATCCAGTCTTTGAGATTATCAATTAACGTTTAGATACAGTGAAGGTTACGGGATATATTTTTGGAAAAGCCACGAGGACAAGTGACAAGAAGCCAAACACGACATGCTTTTCAAATCGGAAAGATGTTCTACAGAAAAACTTTCTTCTCTGCAACCGTAACATCAAAACGTTATTTAGATAGTTGTTAGAGTTCTTCTCTGACAAACAGAACACCAAAATATAACTGAGTTTTTTTCAGAGAATAAATTTCTTCTCTGACACCCTGAGAGAATAAATTTCTTCTTTGAAAAGCACATCAAAAGTTACTTGGATATCCTTAGAGAATAGATTTCTTCACTGACAAGCACAACACCAAAATATAACTAAGTTTTTTTTTCAGAGAATAAATATCTTCTCTGACATCCTGAGAGGATAAATTTCTTCTTTGAAAAGCGCAACAAAAATTACTTAGGTTATCCTTAGAGAATAAATTTCTTCACTGACAAGCAGAACACCAAAATATAACTAAGTTTTTTTCAGAGAATAAATTTCTTCTCTGACATCCTGAGAGAATAAATTTCTTCTTTTAAAAGCACATCAAAATTACTTAGAATTATCCTTAGAGAATAAATTTCTCCTCTGACAAACAGAACTCCAAAATATAAATGAGTTTTTTTCAGAGAATAAATTTGTTTTCTGACATATTCTTCTCTGACATCATTTGAGAATAAATTTCTTTGTGACAAACACAACTTCAAAAAAGTAACCGAAATTGTTGTAAGAGAATAATTTTTTTTTGACAAGCCCAACATCAAATACATATTAAGATTGGAATTACAGACATGCTTAGAGAATAAATTTCTTCTCTGACAAACATATCAAAAAATAAATCGGGACGTTAAATGAGTGTATATTTTATTCTTTGAAAATTCGTGTTAAGAATTGTACTTGCATAAATTTAATAATAAAACTTATAAAAAGTTATCTCATTGTGTCGGCCTCAAGAGAATAAATTTATTCTCGGTTAGAGGCATGAAACGGATATAAGTGTGTAAAAACCCGTATTTAGCGTTTAAAAATCGACAGTTACCATTTAATATGAAATCAGGAGAATAAATTTATTCTCTTTTAAGTTGAAGGCTGATATAAGTGTGTTGGAAAACCCATATTTAGCGTTTGAAAATTAAATTTACCATTTTACATGAAAATGGCAAATTCATATGGATAAAAAGGAAAGCGAAGAATTTCCTTTTTTATTTTAGAATCTCTTTTACTTTTTTTGTTGAAAACAAAATATAATTTGAAAAAAAGTTGCCCGCTATATCAAGAAAGGTCCCTGCGTCAACAAAAGCTGATTTCAGAAAAAGAAACAAAATAAAAAAAAAATTGCTCGCTCGCACCCTGGTGTTGACGTCAGTTGTAAGACGAACGAGAAATGAATTTGGAGTGGCCTGAATGGAATTTACTATTGTAATCTTTTATACGACCGCACAAATTTTGCGGTCATATTATGGTATGGCGTTGGTGTCAACGTATGTGGACACCATAACTTTAGTTCTATTTTACCCAAGGTTCCTGGGGCCTAATGGGAAGATACTTTCCGTTTCAGAATTAGGGGCCAAAAGGGGTATTCTGGGGATATTTTCACAAATGTCGCAGTAGAGTGTTTATTATTTTTTTTTCATATTTTGGTGCGGTTTGTTTCATTTTGTTACTGTGTTATAGAATTATGCACCAGTAACATGACAACGGATTTGACCTCACATTTACCGTTTGAGATGAACGGGGCCCAAAGGTGGTAAATATTTTAAAATATTTTCATTTTTTTAATTTTTAATCCGATTTTGATGCAGTTTTTCTTTTAAAGATTCCTTATAGAAAATATGCAAAGCAATCAATAGTCAGATTTTTTGATAACTTGTCCGGAAAGGGAACTTATGAGGGGGCAAAAATAGCAAGTTTGCTTTCCATGTAAAAGTTTTATTTTTCATCAGATTTTTATGGGATTTGATTGTTTGGATTCCTCTTGACATAAGCTTTCGGGAGTATGTCAACGGATTTGGCACAGCTCTTATGGTTTTCAAGCTTTAAGAAGTCACAAGGGGGAAAATCTCAAAAGAAATTTTTTTTACTTGTCCGATGTTTTTTTGTTTTTTTTTTTTAAGATTCCTTATGAAAAATAAACAGCTTTGAACAGTCAGATTTTGAATAGTTTGCTCCCTACGGGAGCTATAAGGGGCCAAAGGGGGCCAAAATCACTAATTTGCCATGTATGTAAAATTTATGAGTAACGTATGGTAATTTCGGCAATTGATACCTTTTGATGTATGGTTTGGGGTTTCAAATTGAAAACAAGAGATGTTTTACTAGTGAAATTGAAATGGCAAGCTGAAAAGATTACTGTCATTTCCCTCCAAATTTTATGGTGGTACCAAGGACGTATATAACACTCTATATACGTCCCTGGTGGTACTAAACTGAGAGACGTAGAAAATCGTATTATATTATTTTATACTGTTTCTCTTGTAATTATGCAGTAATTTCAACCATTTTAAAGCTTGTGTTATAAAATAACTGGGTTTTGAAATAAAGATATTGACAAAAATTATGATAGTTCATCAATGGGTCTTGCGTGTATCTAGTATAACTACACTTGGAACTACACTTGGAATGTCTGCCGAAGTTGTCTTTGGATATTTGATGTTTGTATTGATTACATTCATTGAATATGTAGCTTTCATTGGTCAAGTAATCTGGATCAATTCATACTTGGTGACTATATATGTCAATTTTGATCCAGATTTCTCGACCAAATGAGAGCTACATACACCTCTCACCTGTTCAATTAATGTAATCAATACTAATGACATACAACCCAAAGACAATGCGAACAGGGTGTAAATGCATCCTTGCTCACTTAGGATTTTAGGAGTCTTTTTAGCTCACCTGGCTATATCAGGGTGAGCTTTTGCCATCACTTGGCGTCCGTCGTCCGTCGTCCGTCCGTCGTCCGTCCGTCCGTCGTCCGTCCGTCCGGCGTTAACTTTGCATTCAAAGATCTTCTCCTCTGAAACCACTGGGCCAATTGGAACCAAATTAGGTCACAATAGTCCCTAGGTGGTTCCCTTTAAAAAAGATATCCGACAGGTCCGTACCTCATCCAAGATGGCCGCCAGCGGGGAACATAGTTTTAACATTGGACCCTATGGGTAAACACATTCAAAGATCTTCTTCTCAGAAACTACCAGTCCAATTATAACCAAACTTAGTCACAATGGTCCTTAGATGGTCCCTTCCAAAAAAGGTATCCGACATGTCCATACCTAATCTAAGATGGCCGCCAGCGGGGAACATAGTTTTAACATTGGACCCTATGGAAATTACATTCAAAGATCTTCTTCTCAGAAAGTACATGTCCAATTATAACCAAAATTAGTCACAATGGTCCTTATATGGTCCCTTCCAAAAAAGGTATCCAGCAAGTATGTACCTAATCCAAGATGGCCGCCAGCGGGGTACATAGTTTTTCAAAGATCATCTTCTCAGAAACTACCAGTCCAATTATAACCACACTTAGACACAATGGTCCTTAGATGGTCCCTTCCAAAAAGGTATCCAACAGGTCCGTATACCTAATCCAAGATGGCCGCCAGCGGACACATTGTTTTAACATTGGACCCTATCATGAAAAGACATTCAAAGATCTTCTTCTCAGAAACTACCAGTCCAATTATAACCAAACTTAGACACAATGGTCCCTAGATGGTCCCTTCCAAAAAAGGTATCCGATAGGTCCGAACCTAATTCAAGATGGCCGCCAGCGGGGAACATAGTTTCAACATTGGACCCTATGGAAAAGACATTAAAAGATCTTCTCAGAAACTACCAGTCCAATTGTAACCAAAATTAGTCACAATGGTCCTTAGATGCTCCCTTTTAAAAAAGGTATCCAGCAAGTCCGTACCTAATCCAAGATGGCCGCCAGCCGGGAACATACTTTTTACATTAGACCCTAAGGGAAAGACATTCAAAGATCTTTTTTCTTGGAAACTTCCAGTCCAATTATAACCAAACTTAGTCACAATGGTCCTTAGATGGTCCCTTCCCAAATAAGGTATCCGACAGTTTTGTACCTCATCCAAGATGGCCGCCAGCGGGGAACATAGTTTTTACATTGGACCCTATGGAAAATACATTCAAAGATCTTCTTCTCAGAAACTACCAGTCCAATTAGAACCAAACTTAGCCACAATGGTCCCATCCAAAAATTGTATCTGGCAGGTCCATACCTCATCCAAGATGGCCATCATCTGGAACATAGTTTTTGCATTGGCCCTTTTAATTTTAAGAGGAACCTCTGCCCAAATTTTTGAATTTTTATTTGAATTGTGGTCTGAATGTTTCAATTTCAGCATTATGTATTGCCTTGATTATAAGGGGAACCCCTGCCCGAATTTTTTTTGGAATGGTGTTCTGTTATGGATTGTAATGGATGGTGGATCTTTCTGTTGCCATGGAAACCAAACAAGAATACTGTAATTTCAGAAAAAAGTATTCTGCTAAATTTTATGTTTTGTTTTTCCTATTAGAAATGCCTTTTATCTATGTCAGACATGGTCCAGGTGAGCGATACAGGCTCTTGAGAGCCTCTTGTTTTCTGTGTATATGGACCAATGTAAGGGTTTTAGTATGCAGGTGCATCACGACATGTGCTACAACATCAAGACGATTTTAAGTGTGTTCCCCTTGGTCATTCCCTTGTATTCATTTCATTGTCTATAAGTGAAGTTTTGTGATGGTGCTGACAGGCGTGACATATATAGTGTACACACTTTTGGCATCACTTGGCATCCGTCATAAACTATTCATTCACAAAAAGATCTCAGCCATGAAATCACTAGGCCAATTGAAACCAAATTTCACGGTGACAATGGTCCTTGGGTGGTACCCTTTAAAAATTGTATTCGTTTCAGTTTTGTACCTCATCCAAGATGGCCACCAATGGGGAAACTATTTTTACATTGGACCCTATGGAAAACGCGTTCAAATATCTTCATCTCAGAAACTACTTGTCCAAATAGAGGCCATCTTGTTCAATATGGTCCTTAGATGGGTCCCCTCAGAAAACTTGGCTATCCGGCAAGTCCGTAGCTCATCCAAGATGTCCGCCAGCGGGGAAAATGGTTTAGCATTCGATCCTGTGGAAAACGCATTCAAGTTCTTCTTCTCATAAACTAATTGCAGGGACTATATATACTCCCGTCGATATTTATGGTCCCTGACCGTTACAGCAATATGTCGCAACTGAAAAATTCATTGCCATAGATGACTTTCCATATTTTTAAAGCCGTTAAACATCTATCAAAATGAAACAAAAACTTTAATCCACTTAGGCATCAAGAAATAGAGTTTCCATATTTCTCAAATAGCTTCCTCAGGTTATCAGTATTTTTTTTTTGCGGTGCTAAGGAGGAGATTGCTATGACCTTAACCTTGGCCCTAGGCATTTTTTTTTTAATTTCAACATTGGCCTTTGAAGTCAGTTTTAGGGATAGATGCTTGATACTAGGTATATGACTTATTTATGGTGAGACAAAGGAGGATGGTATGACATTGACCCTTTCCCTAGAGTAAGAAATATTTTAATTAACATGTGGTTATAACGTCATACTATATTTTACATATAGTTGATATTTGGCATGTGACTTCGAATTCCTTTTAAGAGCTTTCTTTGGCACAGGGGACGATGATGCTACGACCTTGATCTTAATTAACCTTTGGTTTTAATGTCACTTGGTAAGTTTGTTCCTTATTGTTAGCGCTTTCTTTGGTACCTTGTAGGGGAGAAAGAAGCTATGACCTTGACCTTAGCCCTTTGTCTGTTAAAGTCATGTTTTTAGGGATAGTGGTATGTTACTTCTCTATATGATAATGTGAGCTTTTTGGTACGGAGTAGGAATATGTTATGACTTTGACCTTAGCCCTGGGTTAATTTAAAGAAAACATATTCCTGGTCTATGAAAGTCATACATTTGGGGACAGGATAATTGATTCTATATTTGACTTCTCTATATAGATGTTTCAAGTAAATGCCATTTTACCTTGACCTGTCTTTAGAGTTATTACATTGCCTGTGAAATTTGAATTTCAAGGGTATGGTACTTCATATTTTATGAGTGACTTCTTCATAAAAAATATGCCATAGCTGCAGATATTTTGCCCCGGCGAGCCATGTTGTCTTCTCTGATAACTTGTTTAATAGAGAGTTTGTGTTGTTTGCTTTGTTCGTTGTGTTTTTTTTGTAGATGTTAGTATTTTTGTCTGATTTGTTTATGAACTCTGCGATTTGATTGCCCCTTATGTATTTATTTGCTGTGGAATCCTTAATACATGTAATAATATACTAGTATTTTGATTATAACATATTAGAATAAAAACACTAATTTTGGGAAAATCACTTCAGACAAGCTCAAGTAGGTATTTATTTCTAGTTTAGATCTTGTAAAATGGAGTTTCTAAGTTTAAGGTACAATTCCACTGCATCGTCAAAGTTATTTGGTCTTACATACTGGTTTTCAATCATGATCAAATCAATCAATTCCGCCACATCGGGATCGCATATATTAGGTACATTCATGTCAACTTCTTCTCGGCATGATATAAAGTCATCAACATTGACATCAAATGCATGGTCCCTAGCTTGAAAGAGTTCAGGAGTGTTATATAGAAGATAAGGTTTTCCTCTTACACCGGAATACTAGTAGTTCTTCTTGTGCTGCAGTGCATGGGAATGCCATACAGATTTTACCTTGTCAAGATCTCTCTAAAATGTAATAAAAAATAAATTATTCAAATATCAATTTAAACCATAAAATAATATGTATGATACATTCATTAAAATATTGAAGAGAGGCACAGCATTTTAAAGTTTAAATATTATAGAATATATATTATTAAAAATATACCCGAAAGTAAATAAATACTTGCATTTTAATGAAAATGTGTTACATTAGGTAGTAAATATGAGCGATTAACAATAATACCGAAATTGCAATGTCAGTGTAAAAAAATCCAGTGTGACCAAACAGATAAACTGTTTCACAATGGCACGACAGTCTATATAATAATAATATAATCATCTCAATACAAATCAACAGTTTTTATCAGAAAAGCAATCCCAAACTTTTCAAAACTAAAATGTAAAGAAAAAAAATCGTTTGAGATCTATAACAACAAAAAAGTGGTAAATTCCACCTTTCACACAGATCGGAAATTGAAGAATGCAAGAGTTAAAACCATTATCTTAAATTACACTAGAAAAAATCCGGTCTAATATCATTTAGACGTATTATGATAGACCTGATGCTGATGTGGTTGGTATTATACTATTATGCTATTTATATGTGTATTGTGCTTCATGATTCATGTCATGTTCATTCTGTTATGTTTAGTTTATCATCAATTATGTATATTTTGTCCTCATGTTACACATTGTAAATTGTGTCTGAGTGTATCCAATAAATCTTGAAAATCTTGAATCTTGGTATTAGTCTGACTTACCTGGATAAGATCACAAAAGCAAAAACGCATAATTTCTTTGTCAAGCCAATCTCCAGAGAAGGAATCAAGATCTTCTTTTATCATTTGAAATAGGTCTATCCAGAACTGAAGACACTCTTTCCGCAGTAGTCCCCAGAACCATTCAATTCGTTGATTGTGATTTCTACTTCCATACACAAAGCTTTTTTCGCCTGCATTTATATCGTCGTGGTTCCTTCTCAAAAATATTTGAAATTGTTCAATAATTGTATTTCCTGTGCCTTTATCTGCCCCTATTTTTGTAGGACAGCCACCAATATCTTCGACAGCTGCTAGACAATAATTAGCAATTACCAGTGGGTCATTGTTTGTACGCCCTGCCTTAAGCCATATTAAATGGCGGGAATATCCGTCTATACATCCGTGAATAGCTATACCAAATCTCTTTAGCTTGTCGTTACCATCGACATGCCATACGAAATTCGGACCCCTGTTTCCATATATCCTACGTCTCAGTCTATTTTTTTTTCGTATACTAACTCCATCATGATCTTGCAAAAGCAAAAGTTGGCGTATTTCATCTTGCGATACTCTGTAACCAGCAAGAACAGCTTTCCAGAACATCCATCTGTATCCATGCAATTGTCCACAACTTTCGAGTGTTTTCTCCACAAAAAGTGCAACATCTAAAATATCGGACTTATTTTTGCGACGAAAAAGTCCTAAATCTGCACATTTCCTCTTTGCTGTGCGCTCACTTAAAATTATTTTATGTTTATGTGCCAACACCATAATCATTTCTGGAAAGGTTAATCCAATTTCAAAATAGTGCCGAATCAATTCATCTCTTTCCATTTCAATGCCTTGTCACGTCCAAACAACGGTTATATAGTTAATAAAATGAAAATCGTACAATCTTTAAAAGCATCAAAACTATTTAAATCATACTAACACCTTCTTAAATCGTGCAAACGAATTATTAAATTG
>MJUU01055603.1:78763-98309 GCA_002080025.1 Modiolus philippinarum | reverse complement strand
GAATTAGTGGTGCTTGACCATCAGCATGCTTTCATTCTCAATTTTGGACTTGTTCCTAGGCGATAGAACAATCCATTCGTCGGTTTGTTGGTGTGGTAAGTGTTTGCTGCTACATTGTATGTGTACAGCATTTGAAATTTGTTTCAACATGTCATTGCCTGTGTACTCCGTGTTTATCCGAATGCATTACGTTAGCATTAATAATACTGATATGGCATTAAATAATGCATATACCAGTATGTGGTTAAATTGTTAAAAAACGGTCGAGTGCGGTCAAACTTCAGCTAGAATTTGCATCTTAGAGGCGGTTATTAGGTAGCTCAGGTTTTTTGAAATTCTTTAGATTTCTTTTCTGGTTTTTGTCATATCATAATGCTGTTTGCAGAGCAGGACATGCTTACCCTTCTGGATCACCTGATGAAGTTTCATGGGAGTTCACACTGTGAGTGCCTCGGTTTTGAATGTTGTGTTTTATTTCTGTGTTTTGTAGCTGTCTAACGTCAAATGTTTTCTTTGTTCTCGTTTTGGCCATGTCTTGGGACTTCGATTTTTTGTAATAACCAATCCTTTGTTCTTTAGGTATTCCGTTGTTTCATCTAACCTATCGAGTTTGACTTGCCTTTAGCAAAAATTTAACTTTAAACATATCATTTCTAACATGACGAGTGTTGCATGAGACACTTACCTTATGTCATTCCTTAGAAGGAGTTCCAGGACATGTCAGTATAATTCCAATTGTAAATGTAACGTCAATTTTCATCGGTTAACGTCATAAAAAACAAAAGAGTTATTTTCCGATTAACGCTTCTTGCCCATGAATACTCTCCGAGGTAAAAAAAAGTGCAGTATACAATGACGTTATAAACAGTAATAACATCATTCAAAGTGCAAAGAATGGAAATTATAAGAAATAAAAGTAATCTGGGAGGAGTTTATGGATGTGTAAACGCGGCGTTTCACTCACAATCTTTACATAAAGTCCTTTGGACTTTATTCAGTTTGTGAGTGGGTCGGCCGCGATTACACATCGATAAACTCCTCAAAAATTATGTTCAACATCATTTACCACTGGGCCGATGCCTCTGCTGGTGGACTGTTAGTCCCGAGGGTATTCACCAACCCAGTGGCCAGTACTTCGGTGCTGGCCCGAAAACCGATTTTATTTGGAAACTTGCAATATCTAAATTTTAAAAAAAATTGTTTAAAACTAAGGAGTATCTAACTCTTGTATAGCTTTGTCCATAGCTGATTTTGGCATTTATTTTTAAATGTTATTGGTTATTTGTTCTCTATCAGTTTTTACAAGTATTTCGGTTATTTTATCTGCACTGAAGAGACATATGTTGTCGAAATGCGCATAATCAGAAACAAAAATTACAGTATCTTCGGTATTTTGACATTTATAGATAGAGAAAATACAAATAACTGATCTGCATTTTTCGGAATGTCTTACCACGTTTACAATTATATCCACACTTAAATCAACCTCGTATGATAAAATAGAATTAATTTTTTAATTTTAGTTTGCTTTTATTACATGTTTGCTATTTTTTTTAACTTGATAATCAATGCAAATTTAATCACAATCTTTTTGTTTTGTTGATTGATTTCATCTTTAAACTAGGTTTATGCAACTACTTGATGTATTTCTGAAATCTTAATTTCAATAATATGACACTAGATTGTCATGACAATTATTAAGTTTAATCCTAATTACACCATCTCTAAGATTCTGTTTAAAATGTGTAGAACTATATTGTTGGTATATCAGTGTTGATCAGCTTCGTCATTTGCTTAAAAAGCAACAATCATTAGTCAATTGATAATTTCACTGTGTACCCTTACTTATTTCTGTGACAATTGAAAAAAAGAACGGCAGTAGAATACCGAAGAAAACGAGAAGCACAAGATAACATAAATCAAAGTCCAGAGACAAGGCAAAATCAAGAGCACCAGAAGACGGAAGACCAAAGACACTACATGCCAACAAAACACACGAATACTACATATACAACACAAAAAACTAAAACACTAACAGAGTGAACTCTAAAAAAAACCAGAGTGACATCAGGTGCTCCAGAAGGGTAGTCATCACGAACGTACCGAAATCTACAAATATTTTGGCGGTGTTAATTTGTAATAAGACCTTTTGGTGTGGTCAAGATTCTCCACCATTTTGATAAATGATACCATTGATATATTATTTTCAAAAATACGACCTTTATATAAATGACACGACTTTTGTACACGCAACAAGATTTTTGAGATTATCATTGTGAACAATTCTAGATATCAAAGAAGACAGAAAACGCTTCTCATAAAGTTGAGGAAATTCTATCATTCCCGCAAAAAATTAACTTGAGTATATAATTTGAATTATGATTTCTATATAATTTGGTTGTTTACAGAAACCCAAAGGCAAGACAAAACTCAATCGATGTATTAGCAATAGCATTGATTACATGTAGGAGCTATTTTTGGTGGCACTCGTCAAAAACTGAAAAAAATACCATTCCGAACCGAAGTTATAGCTTTTACACATTGATGCCTTCTTTCATTTACAGTGAAAAATGAACATTTCCTGCCATGTACTAAATTATATCCCATAAATAAAAATTTACTTGGAATAGACTCTCCCGAATACTGAAGATAATAGTGATGATTTCGTTTGAATAAAACACAGAAGTCACCCAAACGACGCCCTCCAGATCAATATCAAGCCGTTAGTGAAATAAGTTTCACCCCCCCCTTTTTTAAGTATTTTTGCTTCTGTCATCATAAAAACAAATAAGTAGGGCATTCAAAGGATAACATTCAATGGTTATGTTGAATAGTATAATAATCTGATTGCGAATGGATAGGGTACTTGTAACTACATAAGTAGTATGAGTAGTATTCATATTCTATGGACGATAAAATCAAAGTGTTATCATTTGTTTTTAGTTGAAGCAATATAAGCTGTATTTTTCAATGTTTTGGTTCCAGAAGAATTCATCATTTCAAGTTAAAGATGCAGAAATTAAGCAGTTTTAACCCCGTGAAAACTTATAAAAAAAGCTTCAAAGTTAAGAAAAATGTAACATGAATTAATTAATTGCTGGCCAGCATACATGTAGAATGTATTCTGTAATAGTTATACCATGAGGTAAAGGTGTTTCAGGGTTGATTCGTATGCATGCGACCTCTGGTCAAATGTTCCCGATACATGCGTAACGGAATTGTTTATACTGACAACATGTCATGGTCCGATAAGATCACGTGCAATGAGCAAATAGAAAGCTGAAGGGTGAGTCTGCACATTGCAAAAATAATAAAATGCAACCCATATTAGTCTTTCAAGGATGTTCTTATTATTTTTAACCATGGGGGGGCTTTAGTTGTTTGAAATCTCAATGATCGATTTAAGAATAACTCCACGTGTACATTGCACTGGTCACGAATTCAACCGATTTTACATTGTCATTCATAATAGACTGGATCCTTTGCAATCAGAACCCGGTCGGGCATATGGTTAAATGTTAATAACCAACGCCGGTTGAAGAGTTGTAATCCGGGGTAAATTTATTCACATTTTTAAACTACGCACCTTGGAGCAAAATAGTTCGAAAATTTGTGTGTAAACGTGCAACCGCATAAAAGATGTCAAGTGTGGATACATATCACACAGCCGAAGTTTGCCGATTGGTTGTACATTTGATATACAGTTGTAGCATCTCGGTCAGGTCGTGTTTTGGTGTCGGAACATTAATCACCTGCCAGGATTATCAAAATCGTATTAAAAATTAGTTTAGCGATCGGAATTATGAAGTATTCTTGGCATTTTTATTCATTAAAGGGTACCTGATATTATCTTCTATACAAATTGACACCACACAATGCGTGTTTAGAACTTTAAAAAAAATGCAGCTCATATTGCTTTAATGTTTCTCTGAAAAATAATACATTGCAATTTTTCAATCCAATCTTAGCACCGATGAAAAGTTCACCATCAACATTTTGTCTGGAAATGAAAATAATAGAGACGACTCACGCTATTGTAAAAGAACAATAGGCTTTAACCTGTTGATACATATTTCATATATCATAATATATTTCTTTGAAATCATTTTTCAGCTGGCAGCAATATGCTTTTAATGCATTCACAACACAATCAAAAATTCCAATAAAGATTGATTACTACACGAGTTCCAGAAACACACATGGGATTACAAAACTATTTTACCCGGACTGTTAGTTCAATGAAGTATTTTCCTGTTGCCTCCAGTGAGAGAATAGTTATCATTAAAGTTCAGACAATTTATGGCGTCTACTCACAAACCATTTTATCATTACAATAATCACGTACACCTACATAGGGAACTCGGGAAGACTTATCAGAATACATTTCTTTAAATTTTCAATTATTTCATTATTATGTGCATGTAATGTCGGAAACCAACGATAGTGATCCCCGCACCACCTGTGTCACATATTAAAGAATTCAACAATGGCCTGGCCCATTTCCCACACGGAATAGGTATCTGAAAGATCGGATTAGTTTGTCACTGTTAACATTGCTTAAATAACTTATTTAATTACAGGTTAAAAAGACTAAAGCAAAACTAAACTAGAGGTAATCGGAAACGGAAAAGCTATCCCCGCACTCCCCGTTGAACACAGAAAACAGTTGTTTAACACCATGGGCACAATTTTTCTCGATATTTTTTAAAATCAAACTATTAATAGTCGTGATTTTTACAAAAAGAATTGAACGATATATGATTGTTAGGCAGAATTTAAACATTCAAAATTTTATCATTGGTTCTGAGTTAATGTCTGTATATATCTGTATGAAAATAATTTCAATTAAACACAATTTTCAACGTAATATTATCAAAAGTGAAGAAATATGGAGTAAATGCACATGACAAAAAGTCGCTACAAATATATGGGGAAATCGAGCAATCGAAAACGCTGTAATTGTTGTTCTTCATCTTAAAGTAACTATAAACCCTTCAACAATGAGCTTTGAAATGTGATGTAATTTAAATTTTTTTTTTTGACAACTTTTGGATTACGACTTTCCATATTATTTGATTCTAATGCTGCTGATGAAAGGTTTCTCCGTGAAATACGTGTACAGAATAGCAAAATTTAACTGTTTTTTATGCAACTTTTAAGCTCACCTGGCTATAGCCAGGGTGAGCTATTGCCATCACTTTGCGTCCGTCGTCCGTCGTAAACTTTTTCAAAAATCTCCTCTGAAACCACTGAATTAAATTAAACCAAACTTGGCATGGATCGTTTCTCAAAATTATATTTTTTAGTCCGCAGGTCAAACAACATGGCCGCCGTTGCTAAAACTAGAACATAGGGGTAAATTGCAGTTTTTTGGCCAATAACTCAAAAATCGTCACAGATATAAAAAATCTGACGAGGTAAAAATGATCAACATGATGAGATCTACCCGCTGTCAAATTTTGAGGAAAATCTGACGACCCATGTTGGAGTTATTGCCCTTGTTTCGCAAAATTTTCAAAATTTTTGCATTTTTCATTTTTTACTTCAAAACGTGTGATAGATAGAGGCCAAGCATAATGAAAAAAATGTTCAGCATATTAAGATCTACCCTCCCCGAAAATTTGAAGAAAATCCAGAAACCCTTGTAGGAGTTATTGCCCTTTTTTTCACAGAATTTTTCAAAGTTTCATATTTTTCTGTCTCTTGTTTCCAAACTATTGAAGATAAAGGTGAAGTGTAAATTGATAAAATGTTTGCTATGATGTGGTGACTTCAAAACTGGCGTTGAAAATTGTTCATTGACCGCCATTTTCAAAATGGCCGCCAAAAAATGGCGGGAAATTTCAGCATTGTCCAATTTCAATGAAATTTGGTTTCCAAATAGATATTGATGTTACGACTTCAAAACCGGTGTTGAAAATTGTTCGTTGACTGCCATTTTCAAAAATGGCCGCCAAAAAAGGTGGGAAAATTCGACTTTGTCTGATTGCAATGAAATTTGGTTTCCAAATAGATATTGATGTTGCGACTTCAAAACCGGAGTTGAAAATTGTTTGTTAACTGCTATTTTCAAAATGGCCACCATAAAGTCATGAAAATTCCACTTTGTCCGATTTCAAAGAAATTCAGGTTTCCAAATAGATATTGATGTGTCAAACTGGATCTTCTCCTCTGAAACTACCTTTGCTAGTAGGAACAAAATTTGGTCACAATAGTCCTTAGGTGGTCCCCTCTAAAAAGTTTCTCAGAATTATACCTCAAACATGATGACCATCAGTGGGGACCATAGTTAAATTTTGGACCCTATTCAAAGATTTTCTCCTCTCAAACTACTGGGCCAATTTGAACAATAGTTTAAACATAGTGGGAAGCATAGTCTAACATTGTACCCTATGGGAACATTTCTAAGATCTTCTTAAAACCACTAGGCCATTGGAGTTGAACATGGTCACAATAATCCTTTGGTGTTCCAATTAGATAAAAAATGTGTACAGCAGATTTGCATCCAATCCATAATGACTATCAACTGGTACATAGATAACCATGGGTCCCTTATTCGGAAAACATTTCTCTTATTGGAAAATATTCTCCTCTGAATTTATTTTGCCTACTTGGACCAGAGATGAACTGTTAAAGAGCCAGGTTCCAGGTGAGCGATAGAGGCTCTTGAGAGCCTCTTGTTTATTTTTGTATCTTTAATTTATTTCTTTTGAAAATTAGTGGAATGGTAATGGTAATATAATGGACACTTTTCTAACGTTATGGTAATTTAATTAATTAAATTTCAAAGGTAATGACCCAAACTCTGCTTAGCATCATATGTTAAGTTCAATAACATTAATCTGGAATTTAAAACACAAATGCATGGGTCACGCTTTTTACGAAGAACTTGTTTGAACATATTTCGATTCTTTGAAATCATTTTGTTAGCTGGCACCAATATGCTTTTAATGCTCGCATAGCAAATTCAACAATTCCACTGAAGATGGATTACTACACGAATACCAGAAACGCACATGGGATTAAAAAACTATTTTTGCCGGACTGTTAGTTTTATAAAATATATTCGCCTGATGTCTCTGGTGAAAGAATATCTATCATAAAAAGTCAGGCAATTGATTGCTTTTCCGTAAAAGTCTACCCACAAATCATTTTATCATTACAATATTCACATACACCTAAATACGTTACTTGGGAAGACTTTCATCAGAATACATATTTTTAAATTTCAAATTATTTCGATTTTTTATGTATGTATTGTCCGGAACTGAAAACAGGGATCACAGGGCCACACGTGTCATATAGGAACTCAACAATATATGACTGTCACACATATTTCCAAAATATTACTGGTAATTGAGAGCAATTGGGTCAATTTAAAAAAAAATATATAGTTAGCTGTTGAAATGGGTCAATTTTTAAAAAAAATGTTACATCGAACAAACAATACATGTTAAAACCAAGGAAATTCTTCGGCAAACAAAAATAAAAATTCCAATACAGTTCTTCTATTGTTAAATAAATACTACTATGAGATAACACATCTCAGATCTAAAGTATATATACTAGGTTGCTTATTTAATAATAGACGAATTTCCAATTTCATTTTATGAATGAATTGCCCCGACTTACCTGGGGTCAATCGGAGTAAATTGCGTCACGTAACATTGTGACGTCAAAATTTTCCGGGAAAATTCACCAATTGGAAACTCGTCTATTGTACCAATAGACACATATTGTGCTCCTCTACTCGCATACTTTTTTATATTCTTGGGAGATTGGATTTCTTCAGGGACTCGTGAGGGATCATAAAATAAAATATAGACACAAAACACGATCACACTTCGTCTGCTTTGAGCAAAGATACAAGAAAATATAGTTATAATTTTATCTCGGCATTTGCATTTTGCGTGATGAAAAACATGTGTGCAGAATGCTTGATTTTCTAATTGATAAACTGTTTGTCACATTTCGAGGTGCTATATTCCAACAACAAGTTGCCATACCAACGGGCACTAACTGTGAACCTCTACTCGCAGACTTCTTTTATATTCTTGCGAAACTGAATTTCTTCAGAGACTCGTGAAATAAAATAAAATATGCTAGATCCTTCAATCTCACAAATATATTGATGATGTTTTTTCTGCATCTGTTGTTATATGGATCCCATTAATATATCCATCGGAACTAGAGATGAAGGAAAAGACAGAAACCGCTAGATCTACATCTCTTTTTGGAATTACATCTCGAATATAACAAAATAGTCATCTCAGGTCTAAAATTTACGACAAAAGGGACGACTTTAATTTCAAAATTATATATTTCCCTAACATGGACAATAATTTTTCAGCTTCTCCTGATTACGGAGTGTACGTTTTACAGTTGATTCGTTACGCGAGAGCTAGCACAAAATATAGAGACTTTCTCATTAGACATAGTTATTTCCACGACCGCCTTATTAATCAAGGATTCAATACATTCCGTCTCATACAATTTTTCAGGTTGTTTCCACCTGCTTTGTCTTTATGTCTCATGGACTTCGGGTATTGACATTTGTTATTACCCAGATATACATTAGATCGAGATTAATAAAAATGTAGGACAGAATTTTCTGATTTTAAGATATTTTGCAGTTGTTAATTCGTATGTTCCATATATATGTGACCGATCGTCTTTTTCTGTCATAGGCTTTGAAAAACATGCCAAATTCTGCTTTTTGGCACTATTTACAAACACTAAAAAGGGAACTGCTAAAGCATGCTAACTGTTTACCTTTCATATGAAATAACGATCTGTTAACCTGAATAAAATCTATTTGTCACCGTTCGATTAAGATAGATATTTTATGTAGTTTGCGAAATACAAAATATTTTCTTGAAAAGGGAGTCAATTCGCAGCAAAGTGAATAAAGTTAAAGTGTGACATTTTACATTTGTCAAATCTATTATGAGCCGACAAGGAAAAAGCCGAGAAAAGAACATTTAGGCTTGCAAATCAAGTCAATTCCGCATCCAACTCGTTTTTCACAATATTCACTGATCGATATGTTTCGATCTGCCTTAAGAAAAAGAATAATATTTTGTAACTCACTATTTTTTTTGAAATACCTTTACCAAGTCAGGACCATTGCAGTTGACAATTTTTCTGGTAGTTTTACACCTGCTTTGTGTTTTTGCCATTTGAATCCCGGCTGTTTGACAATTCTGTACGATAATTTTGTTATTATCCTCATTCTGCCAATGACTTACTAATTGTACTTGATGCATTAAGGGGGTAGACCTGGGTAGGCCTAAATTTTCCACCCGTTTAATTTTCCTAATATTTTCAGTATTAAAACTACCCATGTTCATGT
Source organism: Modiolus philippinarum (assembly GCA_002080025.1). NCBI lineage: Eukaryota > Metazoa > Mollusca > Bivalvia > Mytilida > Modiolidae > Modiolus > Modiolus philippinarum. The sequence goes on along the minus strand of MJUU01055603.1, from coordinate 88,957 downwards.
TGTCTTTCAGCAATTTTCAACAATTTTTACCGTCCAGTTTTATGTCTAGTGGTCATCAAAGATACCCTGTTTCTTCATATTATTTGGTCCGTTCAGGACTTGATTGTGGTGTATAAAATTGGCCCTAATTAAATATGTATTCGATTTAAAATTATTTCAAATGCAAAATTCTATAGTTTAGACATGTGTGAAAGTAAGAATGAATAATGATAGTAAATTTAAATAGTTTGAACTGAAATACATAGGTGTTCTGAACAATATAGGCTGAACTTTTTACTCTAATTTGATCACTATTAAACACTTCTTGTAAAAAATTCTGTCGTTTAATATTCACCAAAAACTGAGAATAGAAAGAAAACAAGTATATGTAAGATTTTCAAAATTTTAGAAAATTCTACCGTCCCATTTTTTCTTAATTTAGAATAAAGTTGGTAAAAATCAATAAAATTGCTGAATCTGTGCTATAAATAACCTCCCTTGGAAGAAATCTGACTTTTACATATTTTCATTATTTGCAAAAATGTAGAGTAAAATGCACTCATTATAAATAACTGGATGTTGGGTATTTGTTTTCATGACAAAATTAATATTTATTTGCTGTGTGGAAAAAATTTTACAATTTAAAAATTTTGATAATACTTATTGTAATGATTCTATTTGTTTGTGTAAGTAATAAAAAAGTGAAAAACGGAGTTATCTCCTCCTACCCCAGTTCTACCCCCTTAATTTGCAAACTAAGAGCTAGTCAGGCCTACACATTTTTAAGAAAATTTTCAAAGTTGAAGCTTGAATCAAAATTTTGAGAGCTTATGTCATTAAGTAAACAAGAATATCGCATCAAATCCAAATACCTAAATCAAGAAATGTAGGCGGGATTTCGTCGCATGACACAAATCTGAAAAGCAACATCTTGAATTTCTTGTTTATATTAGTCTAAAAATACGAATTTCAAAGCTTATTGTGCCCCTACAGAACGCTCTGTAACAAAACCCTAAATCTAAAACTGCGGAAGGATATAGTATAGACGGACGTCGAAACCCCTGAAGTCTGATTTCAAATTCAAACTGTGGGGGATAATAATTAGACAGAATATATTGATGAAAGTAAATTATAGAGTTCCCAGGACATCTATGCTGATAAAAAACGGTATAATACTTAAATTTAAAAAAAAAAAACATGATGTTGAATTATACATTGGCAAATGAAAACCAAAGCAAAAAGGAGTAAATGGGAGAAATTACAATATCAAAAATCCAAAAAGCATGCAATTTATATACGAAACGTATTGAGACAGCAAGACAAAATAGATAAACAAAAAATGTACAAGAACGCCACAAAACTAAAACAGTAGCTTTGTGAACCCCTTAAAGAACTATAGGCATTGTCAGTTACCTTTGTAAAACGGCTAAAGATTAAAATAAAAGAAATTTTAAAATGGACCAAATTTTTTAACTGACAAGTCATAAATAATAGAATTACAGAGTACCTCTAGATAGAAATTACCGCTATCAAAATATAACAATCCTTAATAGCATAGTCATACAAGACAGTTTGATTATTGGTGCTCTCCAGTCACTGTCCTTTACTGATCCAATCTAACATATTTTTTTAGATTTTAGTAACCCCTTTTGATAACTTGCATGTCAATATTACTTTATAAATGTATGCCGGCTTTGACTTAGAGGGCCCTTTTTAACACATATTTTGTTCTATTTCATGAAAGAGTCATGTTTTTAAATGCTTAGAGAAAAACAAAGTTTTGAATAAATATATCAAGGGATATGGAGTAAATGTACATGGAACAAAATCCATATAAATACATGGTAAGATCAAGCAAATGGAACAACGCTTTGATTGTTGTTCTTTATCTTGAAGTCACCACTAGGCCTTCAACAAAGAGCAAACACTCCTACCTCATGGTAAGTTCAAGACGGCCATTTTAAATAAATATGTTGGAAGCTTAATTTTTACCCTTGCAGAGAAATATGAAATACTACCAGGCACTGCATAGTGACCGACACATTAAATCTGAAAGGAAACATCAAGTTTGTTAAACACCCCGAGATAAAAAAAAAGTATACTCTCAATATATCAATTTATGGACGCAATTGGAATAAAGAAATATGTGAAACACCAATGTTCAAAAATTCAGACATGATTAAAATAGTCAAATAACGAAGATTCTGTTAATTCGGTTTCAGCAAATGGTAGTCTTGTCTCTTCAGTGCAGATCAAATCAAAGATTTGGAAATCCATGAACTGAAAGATGCAAATTATGGAGAACAATTTAAATTACAAAATATTTTAGTCAGTACTAAGCTGAACAGGATTAGGTAGAAGCAAAGGTCTTAGCCTTCTAAAGGGACAAATAATTATTGCATCTAACAAAACATATAAATTATAATATAAGATAAATGCAGATATTGATGCATTATCTTTATAATAAAGCAGCAGAAAAAAAGAATAATTACAGGTCTAATTTTGAGATGCTATCTCATAATTATGAAATAGTATCTCAAAATTATGAGATGTTATGTCATAATTATGTGATAATTATCTTATAAATATGAGATAATTATCTCAAAATTACGAGATAATTATCTAATAAATATGACTTATTAACTAATAATTATGAGATAATATCTCATGATTATGAGATACGATCTCATAATTATGGGATAATATCTCATAATTATCTCAAAATTATAAAATAATTATCTCATAATTATGAGTAAATATTGACTTATTAACTCATAATTATGAGATAATATCTCATTATTATGAGATAATATCTCATNTTGGAAGGTTTCAAAAATAATCGGCTTTCGGGTCAGTACCGAAGTACTGACTACTGGGCTGGTGAATACCCTCGGGGACTAACAGTCCACCAGCAGTGGCATCGACCCAGTGGTAACAAATAACTAAATACCGAAATTATGAGATGTTATGTCATAATTATGTGATAATTATCTTATAAATATGAGATAATTATCTCAAAATTACGAGATAATTATCTAACAAATATGACTTATTAACTCATAATTATGAGATAATATCTCATGATTATGAGATACGATCTCATAATTATGGGATAATATCTCATAATTATGATAATTATCTCAAAATTATGAAATAATTATCTCATAATTATGAGTAAATATTGACTTATTAACTCATAATTATGAGATAATATCTCATTATTATGAGATTATATCTCATAATTATGAGATAATTCGTAATTATGAGATAATATATCATAATTATGAAATAGTATATCATACTTATGAGATAATATCTCGTAATTATGAGATAATTATCTCATAATTATGACTTATTATCTCATAATTATGAGATACTATCTCATAATTATGAAATAATATCTCATAGTTATGAGATGTTATATCATAATTATGATATAATTATTTCATAATTTTGAGATATTATCTCATAATTATGAGATGTTATCTCTTAATTATGAGATATTCCTTTTCTTTTTATGGCATCAATACGCTTCCGTAGAAGCAAAGGTCTTAGCCTTCTAAAGGGACAAATAATTATTGCATCTAACAAAACATATAAATTATATATAATTAATAAAGCAGCAGAAAAAAAGAATAATTACAGGTCTAATTTTGAGATGCTATCTCATAATTATGAAATAGTATCTCAAATAACTAAATACCGAAGTTACTGTGAATTTACTTTCTGCATATGCGCATTTCGACAACTTATGTCTCATCAGTGCAGATAAAATCTAAACGTTTGGAAGACCATCAACCCAAAGATGTTTAAAAACTGATAGAGAACAAATAACCAAAGTTATCTAAATTTAAAGCCAAAATCAGCTAAGGACAGAGCTTTGCATGAGGGAGATACTCCTTAGTTTTCAGTAAAATTTACAAAGTTTAGATATTGGAAGGTTTCAAAAATAATCGGCTTTCGGGTCAGTACCGAAGTACTGACTACTGGGCTGGTGAATACCCTCGGGGACTAACAGTCCACCAGCAGTGGCATCGACCCAGTGGTAACAAATAACTAAATACCGAAATTATGAGATGTTATGTCATAATTATGTGATAATTATCTTATAAATATGTGATAATTATCTCAAAATTACGAGATAATTATCTAATAAATATGACTTATTAACTCATAATTATGGGATAATATCTCATGATTATGAGATACGATCTCATAATTATGGGATATCTCATAATTATCTCAAAATTATAAAATAATTATCTCATAATTATGAGTAAATATTGACTTATTAACTCATAATTATGAGATAATATCTCATTATTATGAGATAATATCTCATAATTATGAGATAATTCGTAATTATGAGATAATATATCATAATTATGAAATAGTATCTCATACTTATGAGATAATATCTCGTAATTATAAGATAATTATCTCATAATTATGACTTATTATCTCATAATTATGACATACTATCTCATAATTATGAAATAATATCTCATAGTTATGAGATGTTATATCATAATTATGATATCATTATTTTATAATTTTGAGATATTATCTCATAATTATGAGATGTTATCTCATAATTATGAGATATTATCTCTGAATTATGAGATATTCCTTTTCTTTTTGTGGCATCAATACGCTTCCGTAATAAAATAGTTTTTAGGAAAGAAAAGAAGAAATGTAGCTCATATTGCTTTAATGTTTCTCTGAAATATAATGCAATACAATTTTTCAATCTAATCTTAGCACCGATGAACAGTTCAGCATTAACATTTTGTCTGGAATTGAAAATAATAGAGACGAGTCACGCTATTATAAAAGAACAATAGGCTTTAACTTGTTGATACATATTTCATGTATCATAATATGTTTCTTTGAAATCGTTTTTCAGCTGGCAGCAATATGCTTTTAATCTATTCACAACACAATAAAAAATTCCAATAAAGATGGATTACTACACGAATACCAGAAACACACATGGGATTACAAAACTATTTTACCCGGACTGTTAGTTCAATAAAGTATTCTCCTGTTGCCTGCAGTGAGAGAATAGTTATCATTAGAGTTCAGACAATTTATGGCGTGTTCTTTATAGTCTACTCACAAACCATTTTATTATTACAATAATCACGTACACCTACATAGGGAACTCGGGAAGACTTATCAGAATACATTTCTCGAAATTTTCAATTATTTCATTATTATGTGCATGTAATGTCGGGAACCAACGATAGTGATCCCCGCACCACCTGTGTCACATAAGAATTCAACAATTTATGGCTTCCAGGCACATTTCCAACACGGAACAGGTAACTGAAAGATCGGATTAGTTTGTCAAACATTTATTTAATTACAGGTTTAAAAGACTAAAGCAAAACTAAACTAGAGCTTGTCGGAAACAAAAAGCTATCCCCTCACTCCCTGTTTAACACAGAAAATGGTTTTTTTAAACCGTGGGCACAATATTTCTCGATATATTAATAGTCGTGATTTTTACAAAAGAATTGAATGGGCAGAATTTCAACATTCAAAATTTTATCATTGGTTCTGAGTTAATGTCTATTTTACGAAAGGATATGGGGTGAATGAACATGAGACCATAACACATATGTTAACTACAACTGCAATAATTTTAATGAGCTGTATGGCCATTTCGGAAATTTATTCCTCATCAGCAGCACTAGAACCCAAACAAAGGAAATCCGTAATTTCAAAAAACGTTAAAATGCATAAACCCAACGAAATCCGAATAATCAATAATATCAAATATAGCTATATAAAGTCTGTATATATCTGTATGAAAATTTCAATTAAACACAATTTTCAACTTATATTATCAAAAGTGAAGAGATATGGAGTAAATGCACATGACACAAAGTCGCTACAAATATATGGGAAAATCAAGCAATCGAAAACGCTATAATTGTTGTTCTTCATCTTAAAGTAACTATAAACCCTTCAATAATGAGCTTTGAAATGTGATGTAATTGAAAGTTCTTTTTGACAACTTTTGGATTACGACTTTCCATATTATTTGATTCTAATGCTGCTGATGAGAGCTTACTCTTTGAAATACGTGTGCAGAACAGCAAAATTAAAGTCGGTTTCACTTCCTTTCTATAATAGAAATCTCACTATTTCAGCTTTATTTTTACACTGATGTTTATCATATTTGGTATGTATATCAAGAATGATCATACATAACTGATAAACGTAGAATTCGCCGTTTACGACATGCACAAAAGTCTGCAGTCATGTGCATTTTCACATTTTTTTTTCAAACAGGAAAATTTCTAAGTGTTGGATTGTTCTATTTTGAGTGCGACCAAGTAACTTGATGAATTAGATAACCCGAGTTGACCTACCAAAAATAGCAAGGTGTACTCGTTCGGGGTTAACAATTGTTATTCACGGACTTTTTGTTTGTAAACATTAAATAGAAATTAGCAGTACATTAACATTTTATTTCAAAAATATTTCTTTTGGGTTTAATGCATGCATGCATATTTCAATTACATGCTTAAGTATTTTCTTGAATTATATCATTTACGGGTATGTTTTTTTCTTAAATCAAAAGGGGGTCCAAGCACATGGTAAAAACCAAAGTGAGACTTTCTTATCATCTGACTTAAAGATATACCTGCCTATACCTATTTCAGAATGGTCCAGTCTAGTCGATAATTGTGCGCGGAATAAATCATCCATTTAAAAGCATGGAGCATTTTTCTTTCTTTCAACATGTGTTGGAAATCATCAAATTAAAAGTGGTTCCAGAAGTATATAATATTTTTACACTACCATGCAAAATCCAGTGCCGAAATATGCAATATTAAAGTCAACAGAAGAGAATTTCCATTATCTAAAGGAAGTGAAACAGACTTTAACTATTTTTTATGCAACTTTTTAGCTCTCCTGGCTAAAGCCAGGGTGAGCTAATGCCATCACTTTGCGTCCTTCGTCAGTCGTAAACTTTTTCAAAAATCTTCTCCTCTGAAACCACTGGGTAAAATTAAACCAAACTTGGCATGGATCATCATGGTTTCTCAAGATTGTGTTTTCTTAGTCCGAAGGTCAAATAACATGACCGCCGTTGCTAAAAATAGAACATGGTTGTAAATTGCAGTTTTTGGCCAACTCAAAAACCGTCACAGATATCAAAAATGGTAAACATGATCAACATGATGAGATCAACCTGTTGTCCAATTTTGAAGAAAATCTGACGACCCGTGTTGGAGTTATTGCCCTTGTTTCGTAAAATTTTCAGAACTTTGCTTTTTTTATTTTTTACTTCATAAAGTATTATAGACAGAGGTCAAGTATAATAAAAAAATGTTCAGCATATTAAGATCTACCCTCCCTGAAATTTTGAGGAAAATCCAGAAACCGTTGTAGAAGTTATTGCCCTTTTTTCACAGAATTTTCCAAATTTTCATATTTTCTGTCTCTTATTTCCCAAACTATTGAAGATAAAGGTGAAGTGTAAATTGATAAAATGTTTGCTATGATGTGGTGACTTCAAAACTGGCATTGAAAATTGTTCTTTGACCGCCATTTTCAAAATGGCCGCCAAAAAGGTGTGAAAATTCCACATTGTCTGATTGCAATAAAATTTGGCTTCAAAATAGATATTGATGTTGCGACTTCAAAACCGGAGTTGAAAATTGTTTGTTAACTGCCATTTTCAAAATGGCCACCATAAAGGCATGAAAATTCCACTTTGTCTGATTTCAATGAAATTCAGATTTCCAAATAGATATTGATGTGTCAAACTGGATCTTCTCCTCTGAAACTACCTTGGCCAGTTGGAACAAAATTTGGTTACAATAGTCCTTAAGTGGTCCCCTCTAAAAACGTTTCTCAGAATTATACTTCAAACATGACGACCATCAGTGGGACCATAGTTAAATATTTGACCCTATGGGGAATGCATTCAAAGATTTTCTCCTCTCAAACTACTTTGCCAATTTGAACCATAGTTTAAACATTGTGGGAAGCATAGTCTAACATTGGACCCTATGGAAACGTTTTCTAAGATCTTCTTAAAGACCACTAGGCCATAGGAGTAGAAATGGTCACAATAATCCTTTGGTGTTCCAATTAAATAAAAAATGTGTTCAGCAGATTTGCATCCAATCCATACTGGCTATCAACTGGCACATACATGTGTAGATAACCATGGGTCCCTTATTCGGAAAACAATCATCTAATTGGAATATATTCTCCTCTGAATTTATTTTGCCTATTTGGACCAGACACGAACTGTTAAAGAGTCAGTTTCCAGGTGAGCGATACAGGCTCTTGAGAGCCTCTTGTTTATTTTTGTATTTTTAATTAATTTCTTTTGAAAATTAGTGGAATGGTAATGGATATATAATGGACACTTTTCTAACGTAATGGTAATTTAATTAATTAAATTTTCAAGGTAATGACCCCAACTCTGCTTGGCACCATATGTTCAATAACTACATTAATCTGGAATTTAAAAAAAACTAATGCATTGGTCACGCTATTTACGAAGAACTTGTTTAAACATATTTCGATTCTTTGAAATCATTTGTTAGCTGGCACCAATATGCTTTCAATGGTCGCATAGCAAATTCAACAATTCCACTGAAGATGGATTACTACACAGATATCAGAAAAGCACATGGGATTACAAAACTATTTTTTGCCGGATATTAGTTTTATAAAATATATCCGCCTGTGGTCTCTGGTGAAAGAATATCTATCATAAAAATTCGGGCAATTTATTGCTTTTCCATAAAAGTCTACCCACAAACCATTTTATGATTACAATATTCACACCTAAATACGTTACTTGGGAAGACTATCATTGGGAAGACTATCATCAGAATACATATTTTTAAATTTCAAATTATTTCGATTTTTTATGTATGTATTGTCCGGAACTGAAAACAGTGATCCCAGGGCCACACGTGTCATATAGGAACCCAACAATATATGGCTGTCACACATATTTCCAAAATGTTACTGGTTATTGAGAGCAATTGGGTCAATTAAAAAAATATATATAGTTAGCTGTTGAAATGGGTCAATTTTAAAAAAGGTTACTTCGAACAAATAATACATGTAAAATCAAGGAAATTCTAAAGAAAACAAAAAATCTAGAAAAAAAATAATAAATAAATAAAAATTCAAATACAGTTCTTCTATATTCAAATAAATACTACTATAAGATAACACATCTCATATCTAAAGTATATCTACTAGGTTGCTTATTTAATAATTGTACCAATGTGCACATATTGTGCTCCTCTACTCGCAAACTTGTTTTATGATTCTTGGGAGATTGGATTTCTTCAGGGACTCGTGAGGGATCATACAATGAAATATAGACACAAAACACGATCACACTTCGTCTGCAAATTTGAAGGAAGATACAAGAAAATATAGTTATAATTTTATCTCGACATTTGCATTTTGCGTGATGAAAAACAGGTGTGCAGAATGCTTGATTTTCTAATTGATAATATGTTTGTCACATTTCGAGGTGCTATATTCCAACAGCAAGTTGCCATACCAATGGGCACTAACTGTTTAATCTCTACTCGCAGACTTGCTTTTTATATTCTTGTGAAACTGAATTTCTTCAGAGACTCGTAAAATAAAATAAAATATGCTGGATCCTTCAATCTCACAGATATAATGATGATGTTCTTTTCGTCAATAACGCATCTGTTGCAATATGGATCCCATTAATATATCCACCAGAACTAAAGATGAATGAAACGACAGAAACCGCTAGATCTACATCTCTTTTAGAATTACATCTTGAATATAACAAAATAGTCATCTCAGTTCTAAAATTTACGACAAAAGGGACGATTTCAATTTCAAAATTTTCAAATATTTCCCTAAGACGGACAATAATTTTTTAGCTTCTCTTGAATACGGAGTGTATGTTTCACAGTTGATTCGTTACGCAAGAGCTAGCACAAAATATAGAGACTTTCTCATTAGACATAGTTATTTCCATGACCGCCTTATTAATCAAGGATTCAATACATTCTGTCTCATACAATTTTTCAGGTTGTTTCCACCTGCTTTGTCTTTATGTCTGTTGACATTTGTTATTACCCCGATATACATTAGATAGAGATTAATAAAAATGTAGGACAGAATTTTCTGATTTTAAGATATTTTGCAGTTGTTAATTCGTTTGTTCCATACATATGTGAC
>MJUU01055603.1:64662-78463 GCA_002080025.1 Modiolus philippinarum | reverse complement strand
AATCAAGGATTCAATACATTCCGTCTCATACAATTTTTCAGGTTGTTTCCACCTGCTTTGTCTTTATGTCTCATGGACTTCGGCTATTGACATTTATTATTACCCCGATATACATTAGATCGAGATTAATAAAAATGTATGACAGAATTTTCTGATTTTAAGATATTTTGCAGTTGTTAATTCGTTTGTTCCATACATATGTGACCGATCATCTTTTTCTATCATCAAGCTTTGAAAAACATGCCAAATTCTGCTTTTTGGCACTATTTACAAAGACTAAAAAGGGAACTGCTAGAACATGCTAACTGTTTACCTTTCATATGAAATAACTGTCAAATAGATTTTTCTTATTTTCAATATTAAGGGGTATACATATAGTCGATCTGTTAACCTGAATAAAATCAATTCGTCACAGTTCGATTAAGAGAGATATTCTATGTAGTTTGCGAAATACAAAATATTTACTTGAAAAGGGAGTTAACTCACAGCAAATAGAATAAAGTTAAAGTGTGGCATTTTGCATTTGTCAAATCTATTATGAGCTGACAAAGAATAGGCCGAGAAAAGAACATGTAGGCTTGCAAATCATGTCAATTCCGCATCCAACTCGTATTTCACAATATTCACTAATCGAATGCGCCGTGCATTATGTTTCGATCTGCCTTAATAAAAAGAATAATGTTTTGTAACCTACTATTTCTGTTGAAATACCTTTACCAGGTCAGGACCATTGCAGTTGACAATTTTTCTGGTAGTTTTACACCTGGTTTGTCTTTTTGCCATTTAGATCTCGGCTGTTGGCAATTCTGTTCGATAATTTCGTTATTATTCTCAATGTGCCCATGACTTACTAATAGTATTTGATGCATTAATTTGCAAACAAAGAGCTTATCAGTCTTACACATTTTTAAGAAAATTTTCAAAGTTGAAGCCTGAATCAAATTCGGAGAGCTTTTGGCACTAATTATACAAGAATATCGCATCAAATCCAGATCTCTAAATCAAGAAATGTAGGCGGGATTTCGTCGCATGACACATATCAGAAAAGTAACATCTTGGATTTCTTGTTTACATCAGTTTAAAAATACGAAAGCTAACTGCACCTCTACAGAACTCTCTGTAACAAAATCCTAAATGTAAAACTGCGGAAGGAAATATTCAAGACGGACGTCGAAACCTCTGAAGTCTGATTTCAGATTCAAACTGGGGGGGGGGGGATAATACAGTGAAACCTGTCTAAACCGAACCTCTCTGGGACTGAAGATTTTGTTCGGTTTACACAGGTTCAAAATATACAGAATTTGTTACAAAAGGTCTCTACATTGTGTTTGGTCTAGACAGGGTTTCGGTTTAGTCAGGGTTCGGTTTAGACAGGTTTCCCTGTAATTAGACAGAATATATTGATGGAAGTACAGTGGGGTGCAGACATAACCTCTCGTCCAAGTTAACTTGGAGAGCTGTCATGAGAACAGCTCAAAGTTAACTTGAAGTTAACTTGGAGCAGACTTAGAGCAGGCCTAGAATCCTGTCTGCTCTGGTCCTAGAATCATGTTTGTTCTAGCCATGACCGTTCTACCTAAGTCTGCTCTAGCCATGACCGTTCTACCTATAGTGGGACTTAGCCATTTTTCGCTTTATTGAATTTTCATTGTACTTTTCTCAGCTACTGCTGCGACGATTTATTTCAAATTTGGTATTTGACTTATATATAGGGGAATGCATTGTAAGCAATTATGATATAAAACTGTTTGGAGGGACTTGGCCATTTTCCCCATTTTAATGTTTAAGTAAATACGATTAAGGGTATACCTAGCATGAAAATGCATGCAACCTCATGTTTAGTTGGGATGAGGAATCAAATGAAAATTAAGGACAGATTAATACTTATTTTAATGTCCTCATTTGACTCTTATGTGGATGATACTGTTTTATTTTCTGAGACTAAAGAAGTTTCACTTTCAGTTAAATGTATTTTCAAATATATTGCAATTTGTGGAAAATAAGACCAAAATAGTTATTTATGGTAATGGCTGAATGCCAAACATTAATTTTGTATTGAAGTATAATGGAATAATTTTACAAATTCTTTAAGAAATTCAAAATCTTCTTATTTGTTTTCTAGAACCGGTAGCTTGCTGTGCAAAAATAAAAACAACAAAAACAAAAAACAACTTGGCTACTAAGCATTGTATGAAGTTTTGAAAAAAAGGAAGATTACATAATCTTTCAATTAGTTGTCAGTATGTTCTGTTTGATAAAATTGTTAAACCAATTATGTTATACCGATGTGAGATCTGTGGTTTTAGTAACATGGATATAATTAAAAAAGTACATTTGAAATTCTGTAAATTTTTGTTAAATCTGAAATGAAAACTCGGAATTTTATGGTATACTATATTGAGATTAAGGTACTTATCCTTTGTCAGTCAGTATAAAACAACATAATGTTAAATTTTTGGGCCAATTCTGTTAACATTAAACTAACACATTTTTACAATTATTTATATACTATGAATATAAGTGGTAGTAAAAATAATGACTGGATATTGTATATTAAGAATATTTTAATTAATTGTGTTCTTTTTAATTTATGGGAACAACTGGATAATTTTAATGTAAATGGTTTAAACATAATATTAAACAACAAACATGGAGGTCAGATAAAGAAAATCATCTAAGGGTCTTTGTTACAAATTATTTAAAGAAAATTAAGTATTTGAAAAATATTTCGATTTATTATTTGTTAAGGATAGGATTATACTATGTAGATTTAGGACTGGTAATCATAGATTACATATAGAAAATGATAAATGGCAAGGAACAGGCAGAGCTGAGAGATTTTGTATTTATTTTAATTGTAACAAACTAGGGATGAATTCCATTTTATTCTAAATTGTAGAAGTTTTCTAGCTCAGCCAAAATTGTTTTTTAAAAAATATTACTTGAGCAAAGTATTATACTTTGAAGTTCATGTCACTTTTCCCGTCAAAATATTTACAATTTCTAAAAAAAAATGGCAAATTTATCAAACATATAAATACAAAGGTGGACTCTCCTGGTTAATTTTAACTTGTTGTCAGTGTATTTGTATAACAGATATACTTAGTTATTTATTATTTATACTTTTTATGTGCAATGTTTATTTGTATGTTTTTGTGTTTATTGTCTTTCTTTGTACCATGTAAATTGGTTTTAAAGAAATAAAAAAAATCTGGTAAGATGATCGCCACTGCAGATCTTGATTTAACATTGGACCAAATGTGAAGATGTTGTAAATTGCTAATTTTCCAAAACATTTTCATCCATCAAGTTGATATTAACTAAGCATGGTAACATGATTGTTATTAGACGAATGTATGATTTTAGTACTAGTCATAATTTCAAGATGACTGCAACTGCAGATCTTATTTTAACATTGGACCCTATGGGAAAATATTGTTTTTGCTAATTATTGAAAACTGTTTCAGATATCAAGTTGATATGAACTAAAAGGGGTAACATGATGTTCATCAAACAAATATATGATTTCAGTAACATTCATAAATCAAATTGATATTAACAAGGCATTTTTAGATGACAGTCATAATTCATTGAGGCCGGTGGTTTGTTTTAGATTTACATCAGGGTGGCCATAATATTTTACACAGAGCATAGCACAGGGAAATGAGCGCTTAAATAAATATAGAATAATACATGTTAAATCCGTATAGTATGCTGTATCAACCCCAGAGACCAATATCAGTCAGAGGGCCTTGGCCCAAGGGCTGATATGTTTGAAGGATTGAAAGGAGCATGTGATACGAATCTTGGCGTGTAATTTCGTGTATCATATAGTTCATCATATATCTCAACAGAAGAATACTTCATTCTTCAAACTGTCAAAAATTGGAATCGGTTAGAGAAAAAGTAAAAAGGACAAAGATTTGCTAGATTTTTTACACAAAAAAATTCGTCCCCCAAAAAACAATTTTGGTTACCCCACCAAAAAAATTGTTAACCCCCACCAACAAAATTGTTAACCCCCAATATTGTTTTTAATAAGAAAAGTAAAATTGGAAAAAAAATGGAAAAAGGTATGATACAGGCCTAGCCATGGGATAAAAGTGTGATAAAGGGTATGACGTCATAGTGTGAATAAATGGAATGAACGTAATGCACTGTATCACATATTAAAAATGTCTGTATTTACTACTAATCATATAATAAACGAAAATAATTGACACCCATATGTAAGTAAATTATAACAGCTGCTTGTAAAAAATGCATTTCATCTGGGACTAATATAATGGGGATTTGAAACTATTTAACAAACAAGTTTGATCAGCTCGGCTTTGAATATCGGCTGTATATTTTGAGTTACTCCACATAAAATTATTCTTAAAATTATGCTGGAAAGCTGATTTATCGCTTAATTACAACAATAAATTTTCATTCACACAACAAAGATATCCTAATCATACCCCGTGCAAACAAACTTTGGTGGGTATATAGGAATCGCCCTGTCTGTCTGTCTGTCTGTCCGTTCGTCTGTCCACACCTCTTGTAACAGCAATTCATCTTAAGCCGCTTGAAGGACTTTGATGAAACTTTACACAAAGGAAGGGCACTATATGGAGATGTGCATGAAGAAATACAAGTATTGTCCGAAACCAGGAAGGGGAGATAATTTGACTTTGACTTTTCTTTAATTCCCTATGTATGGTTTTCCTCGTAAGCGCAACTCCTCTTTTAACACTGGACGTATTTTGATGAAACTTGACAATAAAAGGACACTGTATGGAGATGTGCATGAATGAATGTAATTATTGTCCGAAACCAGACAGGGGAGATAATTTGACTTTGACTTTCGTTGATTCCCTAAGCACAATTCCTCTCAAACCACTTATAGGATTTTGATGAAACTTTAAACGAAGGAAGGACACTATATGGAGATATAATTATTGCCCGAAACCGGGAAGGGGAGGTAATTTGACTAGTATTTTCGTTGATTTCTTCTGCAATGATTTTTCGGATTTGGACAATTTTTCAAAGAATTCAAGTCATAGATATTGTGAAATCACTCTGGGGAGAGAAACTCTTTTCATTGTATTCCTCTCGAAAATGTTGTAATGAAATTTCTCTTACACTTAAGATTTTTGTGTAAATTGTCAAAGAGGTCAAAAAAGGTGAATTTTATTAGCTCACCCAGCCAAAAGCCATGTGAGCTTTTGCCATCACTCGGCGTCTGGCGTCCGGCCGTCTGTTAACTTTTATTCAAAGATCTTCTCCTCTAAAACTGCAGGGCCAATACTAACCAAACTTGGCCTGAATCATCACCAGGGTATGCTCTTTCAAGTTTGTGATTTTTATGTCCTTAGACCAAACAACATAGCCGCTGTTACTAAAAATAGAACATAGGGGTAAATTGCCGTTTTTTGCAAATTACTCGAAAACCGTTACAGATATCAAAAATCTGACCCGGGGATAAAAATGATCAGCATGATGAGATCTACCCGCTTTGCAATTTTGAAGAATACATGATACATGAATACATGATAACCCATCTTGGAGTTATTGCCCCTTTTCCGTAAAATATTCGTGTTTTTTTGTTACTTTTAGTCTTATATATTGAAAATGGTAGATGATAGAAGTGAAGTTTAAATGACAAAAATGGTCACCATAGTAAGATCCACATTTTCTACAAGTTTGAAGAAAAACTGACGACCCCACATAGGAGTTATGGCCCGTTTTTCTTTGAATTTTCACGATGTTTTAACATTTTTACTGTTATTTTAAAAACTTTCAAAAACTGTTCGAGATGGAGGTTAAATGTGAATTACAAAAGTGTTGAGCTTTTCCAGGGCTACAAATTAGCATCTCATCCAAGATGGCCGCCACTAGGAACATAGCTTAACATAGGACCCTATGGGAAATACATTCAAAGGTCTTTTCATCTGAAACCACTATAAGACAATAGGAACCAAATTTAGATACAATTGTCCTTGGCTGGTCTCCTTTAAAGTTTGTAATTTTTATGTTCGTACCTCATCTAAGATGGTCGTCAGCACAGGACATAGTTTAACATAGGACCCTATTGGAAATGTGCTCAAAGATGTTCTTCTCTGAAACTACTGAGCCAGTTGGAACCAAACTTGGATCACAATAGTCTCTAGATGGTCCCCTTGAAAGCTTTTGATTTTTATGTTCATACCTCATTGAAGGTGGCTGCCAGCAGAGAACATAGTTTAACATAGGGACCCTAAGGGAAATGCATCTAAAGATTTTCTCCTCTGAAACTACCAAGCCAAATTCAACCAAACTAGGTCACAATAGTCCTTGGCTTGTCCCCTTTACAGTTTGTGATTTTGACGTTCGTACCCCATCCAAGATGGCCACCAGCATGGAACATAGTTTAATATTGGGACCATATGGGAAATGCATTCACATGTCTTCTCCTCTGAACCTACTGAGCCAATTGGAACCAAGTTTTGTCACAATTGTCTTTGAGTGTTCCCTTTCAAAGTTTGTAATTTTTATGTTCGTAACTCATCCAAGATTGAAAATGTAACATCTGGTGAACTGATTTATAGGATGAATGGGTGGTCTCTTCGTGACAATGAATAAAACCAGTCACCAGGTGAGCGATACAGGCTCATGTGAGCCTCTAGTTTTTGTCTGATTTTGACAAGAGTATTTTCATGGGCACCCTTATGAAAAGTTCTTTCTTGAAGATTATATCATTGTGTCCGCACTCACTTAAATTTTCATTTACCATATTGATTCAGTTTCAATTAGTGGGGGTTTGTTTGGCTGCCATTCGGCAACAGCTCTTGTTATGCATATGGGGTCATTTTCTCGTGTAAAGAGTTTGTAGTACATGTAATATCAAGAAACCTTCCAATAAACAAATATATTACATTTTTCGATGACTAACGAGCTTGAGAACAATGAAAATAAAAACAATTGGCTAACTTTAACACACTATAGTTTACATGTTAAATTCAATCCTACTATTACAAATTTTTACCTGGATAAAATTCTTTGGATTGGCTTTATCATAATTATATAGCACTGCATAACTTATCCACGAAAGACTTTTTACAGTGCTGATGAATTTTACAAGCTCATGCAATTTTTAGATACAAAATTTTGGAGTTCAAAAACGGAACTTTTCACTGTGCTCAAAATTTTGACGACTGACAGGTAAATCTGCTATAACACAGAAATTGTAAGAAATGTGAATGTTTCCAATCCCCTGATAATTATTAGCCTAAGATTTAATGGAAGATATTCTCATTGTGTCCAATCCAGTACGGCAACATTGTCTCGAGTGATAATTTTTATACGACCGCAAAAATTTTGCGGTCGTATTATGGTATGGCGCAGTCGTCGGCGTCGGCGTCTGTGGCCAGCATAACTTTGTTTCTAGTGGACGGATCATCTTCAAATTTCAGTATGTGGTGTCTTGGCATAATGGCAATCCCGGGTTTTACTTTCGGGTTTGTGGCCCCACCCGTTTTAGAAAAAGGGGCCAAAAAGGTGTAAAATTGGGTTTTTTTGTGTCTGTGGACACCATAACTTTGGTTCCAGTGAACGGATCATTTTCAAATTTAAGTATGATGTTTCTTGGCACATGCTTTATAATTTTATGTTCCGGGCCCCGCCCGTTTTAGAAAAAAAAGGGCCAAAAGGGGTTAAATTGGTTGTTTTCACATATTTGACTGTAGAATCTTTATTATTTATCGGATTTTGATGGGGTTTCTTTCAGTAAACTCCTTAGAAAATTTCCAATCTGGAGTATGCAACGGATTTCACGTGGCATGTACCGTTCACGAGATAAATGGGGCCCAAAAGGGGCGAATTTCAAAAATTTCATTTTTTATTATGCCCCCGCCGTTAGGCGATGGGGGCATTAAGTTTTACCCTTGTCCGTACGTCCGTCCGTCCGTCTGTACGTACGTCCGAAAATTTTTGTCAAGGATTTCTCAGCTTGTGTATGCAGTAATGATTTGATATTTGGTCTGAAGCTTTAGTATGATGAGTTGTACCGTGTCTTCCCTTTTAAAGTCCGTAACTCATCTACTTCTTGTTTTACGACAACTTTGATTTTTTCCCACTTTAGCCATATATTGAAATTTTTCGTCAAGGATTTCTCAGCTTGTGTTTGCAGTAATGATTTGATATTTGGTCTGAAGCTTTAGTATGATGAGTTGTACCGTGTCTCCTCTTTTCAAGTCCGTAACTCATCTACTTTCTGTTTGACGACAACTTTGATTTTTTCCCTTTATAGCCACACATTGAAATTTTTCGTCAAGGATTTCTCAGCTTGTGTATGCAGTAATGATTTGATATTTGGTCAGAAGCTTTAGTATGATGATTTGTACCGTGTCTTCCGCTTTCAAATCCGTAACTCATCTAATTCCTGTTTGACGACAACTTTGATTTTTTCCCATTATAGCCATATATTGAAATTTTTCGTCAAGGAATTCTCAGCTTGTGTATGCAGTAATGATTTGATATTTGGTCTGAAGCTTTGGTATGATGAGTTGTACCGTTTCTCCCCTTTTCAGGTCTGTCACTCATGAACTTCCTGTTTGAAGATATCTGTATGGCGGGGGCATCCGTGTCCCATGGGCACATTTTCTTTTATTTTTAGTCCGATTTCGATGCAATTTTTTCCAAAGGATTCCTTATAAAAAATTATCACAGCGCTCTACTATTAGATTTTTGGTAACTTGTTTCCTTACCCAGCTATGAGGGGCCGAAGGGGGCCAAAATCGTAAATTTGCAGATTACCTTAAATTTTTATTTTTCATCGCATTTCGATGGGATTTTTTTTCTTTGGATTCCTCTTGATATAAGCTTTCAGTATTATGTCAATGGATTTGGCATAGGTCTTACTGTTTCCTAGCTATAAGGGGTCTAAGGGGCCAAAATTGCATTTTTTTCGAAATAATATGCAATTTTATTTTTGACCAGATTTTGATGGAATTTTTTTCTTTTGATTTCTCTTGATATAAGCTTTTAGCAGCATGCCAATGGATTGGACGTAGCTCTTACCGTTTCAGAGCTATAAAGGGTCAAAGAGGAATCATAAGGAGCCATAAGGGCTAATTTTTATTTTCCCTAGTTTGTGTCCAGCTAATTACTGGGTCAATCTCCTTATTGTGTCCATCTAATTATTGTGTCAAGCTCTTTCCTATGTCCATTCTCAATTTAAATGACACTTTTTCAAATTTCAGTGGACGACATGCTGCGGTCGTATCATGCTGCGCTAGGCGTAGCCCTTTATTACCTCGTGTGTTTATCTACCCTATCACCTTCATATAAGGGTATAATGTTTATAATCTTTATCAGATTGAACATTTTAATTCTGAAAGAAAAATAATTCATATGTATATTTTAAATTTCTTGCAAACAGGAAGTAGATGCCAAACAACCATTGCCGTACCTGATTGGATACAGTGATTCTGTAATATTAACAATGACAAGTAAATTTAGATTTTATTGTAATTAACATTTAAACACATTTTATTTATTAAATAAAAACATGTTAATCTTTTTCTGTGTGTTTTATTAGTACATAATGATGTAGACTAGACTTTATATTGCTGGTAAAGTTACAAGTTGTTGAACCTTCTCATTGCCTACAGGGTATCCAATTTGTCCGGAGCAAATTTCCTTGTTTTCAAGATACATAGTTTATATTTTGCAGATCATTTGTATTATATCAGAGGTTATCATGTTACTTTATTTTGATTTATTATAATTTATTGCAAATTTACCAGTTGTTTTATCTCGGATATCTGCATATGAGGTAACCCTGTTGTCTGGGGCAAATCTCCTTCAGTTTTTTAGACAGAAGGTTTATATTTTGCAGGTCATTTGTACATGCATCAGAGGTGTTCATATCACTTTGATTTTTATGTCTGATAATTTATGCCAAAATTACCAGTTGTTGAACTTAGTCATTATTATGTCAAATATCAGTCATTATTATGTCAAATATCTGCCAACAGGGTATCCTATCTATTTGCATGGAGCTATGTATTGCTTCAAACAATTTTAAAATAGGCTGCTTCTAAGGAAGATTAAAAATGGTAGAATAAGAAAAAGTGTACAATTCAGATATTCAGGGTTGACCTCTGGATAAGATATACTGTCCATGTAAAGGAAAGCCCGGATTGCTGTTACATTGACAGCTTTCCTCTTGTTTAAGTATGCTTTAAAGTTTTCCTTAACTTTTGAAAACTCTAACACTGGAGCATACATATGAAGTTGTATCTACAACTTTCTTCAAACTTTGGTATCTATCTGATATTTATAAATTCCATAATAAGGACATCTGTTCTAACTTGCATTTTGTTCAAAGTGAATAGGAACAGGTACACAAGAAAAAATTCTAGGAAAAATAAACACACTACATGACATAAAAATTGTATGCAGATATTGCTGTTAAATTTATTTTGATATATATTGCTACATAACAGTTCATAAACGAACATCTGTCAGACCTTTAGGATATTATAGTATAACTAATCTGCCGTAGTGGATATCAATAAAAATGTCACTCGTGCCAAACAATGCAGAAGGATTAAACAAGTTGGGGAACTTGTTCCTAAATGAGTTCAATCCACTGTGTTGATTGACACGAGTGGCATTTTTATTGAAATTCATGACAGTCGATTAGTTATCTACTCAAAACTGAGATTTTAAATGTGGATTATTTTTTTCATATCAATGTGACAATTGTTGTCTTAATTGACAAAAACATTGACGATATTATGACATCACTTCCTACAGTGACTAGAAATTCTTTATTTTCAACGGTGACAATATGAGTTTTATTTAACTGAGAAAACTCAATCATTCACCATTTGTATAATAAATAGGGACTTTATAACTGCATTGAGTGAGATACGACATTTATTCCATGAATGGTGGTTTGCAGTGGAAGATGCCCTATGTAAGATAAGTGCAAGCGACAGGGAGGGTGGGGGTGGGGGTTGACCCACTATATATTGGGTGGTAGGTGGGTTCTGACAATCATGGCGTTCTTTTCATACGTTTGTCTATGTTGGGTATGTCATTTGAACTTTTCCTCTGAAGGGGTCTATATATATAAATCCAGTCTTGAATTGTGTTATAATAAACAATATTAAAGAACATTCTACCAAGGGATTTTAATGGGATCAGGATATATTTCACTTGTGAAAGAAATTCTACGTATTTTTTATCTTATCGCTATGCTCAACTGGAGAAAAGACGAAATTTCTTACACTTGTGCAAGATATCATTACCTTTAATCTGATCTAATGTTATGTGGAGAGTGGATAAATGTCGTATTTCAAGAGATACAGTTGTGAAATATGTTTCTATAATGATTTTTAGTAGACACAGACATGTCCCCCTCCCTTTTTTCTGCTTATCTGAAAAAGAAATGTCTTCTTTGAGCTTGATGTCATTAGGCACGGTCGCCTTTTTTCATGACAATGGGAAAGTCAAAAGACAACCAACATATCTAACGCCATAATTGCAGTCTCGAGGACACTTTTTGCACATGTTTGATCTCCTATGGACTGAAATTGACGAGAACAGCATAATAATTTGAGAAATAAAATTCCATGAAGATATCATATAAACCTTCTGTAGGTCTATTAATGTTCATCTTAAGATGTACATTTAATGTGCATTGTTAGAGATATATATTAATGTACATCTTTAGATATGTACATTTATTATACATTTTTAGAGATGTACATAAAAAAAAATAATGTACTTCTTTAGAGATGTAAATTTAATGTACATTTTAAGAGTTGTACAGTTAATTTACATCTAAAGAGTTGTACAGTTAATGTACATCTAAAGAGATGTACATTTAATGTACTTGTTTGAAGATGTACAGTTGATGTACATTTTTGAAAATGTACAGTTGATGTACATTTTTGAAAATGTATATCAGGATTACAGTTGCAAAATTAGCTGTGTAAGTCTGTTCTGGCCATGACCGTTCTATCTAAGTCTGCTCTGGCCATAACTGTTCTTGCCAAGTCTGTTCTGGTCATGACCGTTTTTGCTAAATCTGCTCTGGTGACGGCCGTTTTGGTCCTAGAATTTAAACTGGATATGAAATTGGATGTGTCAGACATGATTAAAATAGTCAAATAACGACGATCCTGTTAATTCAGTTTCAGCAAATGTATTTTTGTCTCTTCAGTGCAGATCAAATCAAAGATTTGGAAATCCATAAACCGTAAGATGCAAATTATGGAGAACAATTTAAATTACACAATATATTATTCAGTATTAAGCTGAATGGGATAAGGTAGAAGCAAAGGTCTTATAAGCCTTCTCAAGTGGCAAATAATTAAGACAAAACATATAAATTATAATATAATATAAGATAGGTGCAGAAGGTCATGCATTATCTTTATATTATAGCAGCAGAAAAAAGGAATAATTACAGAACTAATACACATTTATGAACATAAAATTCTTATGTAAACGGTTGTGTGATGCCTGGATTTGTGGATTTGAAGAGCTTTAGAAACAGAGCCTTACAGCAAGATTTGAAGCTGTATTAGACTGGTAGCAATCAAGACAAAGAATTTAATCAGAGGTGTAAGTGTACCCAAGAATCAATTTTCAAACTTTTAGGAATCCTGAAGATGTACTGGGGCGTTATGTCTGAATTAATAGTCTTACAGAGTTGCAAATACAGATGCAACGAGCATGCTCTGCTATTGTACACGCCTTGCAAAAATCCAGATAACACTAGGGAACAAATAATCAATAGTAATCCAAAATCAGCTAAGGACAGAGCATTGAGCGAGGGGCACACTTCATAGCTTTACAAAAATTCACAAAAATTAGATGTTGCGAGAGAAAAAAAAATACAGCTGTCATTAAGGTTATCATGCAGGCCTATATGTTGCCATGTTTCAGGTATTTTTATTCTATATATTCCACCTCAGCATATTTTATTACTCATTTCCAATATGGTTCAGCACAAGTTCTTACAAAATTATTGTAAGCCCTCTCCCTACAATTTACAATATAAGCAAGTAATAAATATAAAACAGCAGCAATGTTTAAGCTATATACAAATTAATCTATCAATCTAATTAATAATATACACTGGTATCGAAGTGTGTATCGAGAATTTCCTAATTTAAGTGAATGGTCTTTAATTTCTATAGATGCGACTCGATTAAGTGCCTTATTGACATTAATGTGCACCTTTTTGCAGTCAATTTGTTATTAATACCAATAAGGCACTTAATCGAGTCGCATCTATAAAAATTAAATGCCATTCACGTAAATAAGGAAATTCTCGATCCGCACTTCGACCCCAGTGATATACGAAAGAAAAAGCAAAAAAAAAATACCTTGAAAATTTACATGTAATATAATGAAATTAAAGGAGTAATAATCTATAAATACCACTAAATGTGTATGTTTGTATAAAGAAATCCTCTTTGGAGAAAAGAATTAAAGAATAATACAAATGAGAAAATTTTAAAAATCTGCAATCAGTAATTTTACCCAACAATAGACCAAGGACTAATGATAAATTGAAATTACATGAAGTGTGATTCATCATTTATAAGGAGATGGGAATTGACAGTTCATCAGGAAACCCTACTTATACTCCCACTACACTATCAAGGGAGGAGATTATAGAAAATCACAACTCTGTTTTAGCATCCTTAGGCATCAAAGCGGATGATGATAACAATCAGCTCCCCTACATCTACTGGGTCCCTAAACTTCATAAAAACCCATACAAACAGAGATTTATCGCGGGGTCTTCCAGATGCAC
>MJUU01055603.1:44270-58882 GCA_002080025.1 Modiolus philippinarum | reverse complement strand
TTTATCAATTATCTCCGATCTTGATTTAATATGATTGTCTTTAGATCTGTATACTTTAAGTTAAAATTTCGTCACTTAAATTCTTTTGACTGATTCCAAAAAATATTAAGAAAGTGATTTTCATGATATCAATGAATGATGTCGCCAACGTTTTAGTATTAGGGGGAAAAATGAGCATCTTTAAAATCGAAAGGGGAAAAATGGCAATGATCTCATTTTTCCCCCGTGTTCATTATGGGGGAAATTTGAGAACATGCCTAATTTTCCGGGGGGAAAAATCAGCATATGCCAATTTTTTCCCCGGAAAAACTGGCATGGGGGAAAAATGGCTATAGAACACCGGTAAATACACACGTGTAAATACACTTGGTTTTTGGTTCTGTTTCGATTTGTAGGTTCCTGAAACCTACAAAAAACGTGTTTTTTTCATATTTTCTTACTTTGACGCCCTTTTCTTGACGTGAAGTGGAAAATCAAAGTCTAAATACAAACCCATTCCATCTGCAGAAACTTGTCTTGGTGTCCTCATTTTGTAAACAAGCGATCATGTGATCATCTATGGAATGTGAGGTACCAATTGGGTAGAAATTCATTATTTACAAATTGTATGTTGACCCGGGATGTTTAGGTCTTCGGAAATTGATTCTAAAATTATGNATTGTGACGTCATCGACGTCATGAATAATTCATGACTTCATGAATAAAAAAGTGACCCTGATTTTGCCATATGTTGCTCATTGTCGATTAACGCTACATTCATGTTTTTTACCCTGTGATCCATGGATGCAGGATTGTCAAGAAAACATAAACTTTACTATATTTTTCGTAGTTGATTTTAAAATTGTATGAACAGATGCTTTTTGAATAAACTATCATCGAAACTTTAAATTGCTATAGATAAAATATTTTCAAATTTGACTGTGTTTCGTTTCTTTTGTTTACTAGCATTTTTTGAAAAAAGCCGATAGTAGTCTTATATTACCACTCTTCACTTGGTAGTCTTTTTGGGTAATCTCGCAATTTCATATGGCAGAATCAGGGGTACTTTACTAATTTGCATAGCGGCCATCTTGTAACTCTTTGCTAGTCGGCCATGTTTAGTTGAAATACATAGAGGAGATATTGAAATTTTGCTAAATTATTCAATAATACACTTCAGAACATATTTGTCGGCATCTAGCAAAATTCTACACATTGTTTACGTCTATTCTATACATAAATACTTATCTGTAATACTGAAAATTTTATAGTAGAAGCCATTGTAAAACTGCCGAGTAAGCTATCTTTGACAGAAAAATACACATCAAAGATAAATATGTAGCAAATTTGTCCGCATATGACTGTTAAATATAACTCGCATAGATTCATAAACAATTGTCCCTTTTAAACTTACTCAAGAAAATTCGCGGCCAAATTAAATTGAAAATGTGTAATTCTAAGCTCTCCAGCGACGGGAAATCCCTCTACAGACGGCTTTTAACCACAATTTCTATGTTTTAAAATTCCCAAAACAAAAACTTTTCACCACGGAAGATAACATTTATACAGTACTTTTAGAAAAAAGACGGGGGTAGTATGAAAATAATCCGGAACACTGAGACGTACTTAAATAAAGGGAAGTAATTCACCAAAAAGGGGCGTGGTCCTGTGATTTTACCTCATGAATAGAATACCCCCGATTCTTCATTGTGTGTTAGATGTTGGACACTAGCCCACCAGGTCCTTTAAATTGCCTGTACCAAGTGAGGACCATTGCGGTCGACAAACTTGCATGCCGGTGGTTTCCATCTGATTTGTCTTTTTGTCTCCATATGGCAAAATCTTACCGTTTTGCTCATTTGCATATATCGCCATTTTTAGACAAAATGGCGTCAAAAAATTAAATACGTTGTGAATAGAAATGAAATATTTTCATGAAGGACCCAGACATTTTATAAAAATGTCAGTTTTACATGAATAAAATAAACAGTTTACGTTTCCCTCCTTCACCACACATTCAAATGAATAAAATATCTAAAAAATTCAAGGTTCCCAGAAGGAAATAATATTCGAAGCGAAATGCGTAGTATTGCCTTTGTCAAGATATTGCAAGATGTCGATTTTCTGTTATTTGAAATTGAAATTGTCAAGTAATCTCAAGATGTAAACAACTTGTCATGAAAGAATATGCAAGTGTTTATCAATAATAATTCAAAAATATACCTACTTACATCAACAGAAATGAAACAAAGGTTCCCACGAATGTTAAAAAATGCATGATTGTGATGAGGACCTTATGAAACTGTCCCAATTTTGTCAACATTTTCACAGATTTCACATTTAATTCATGAAATTCGTGCCGGAAACTTTATTTGTGCAGGTAAGATTAGAGTCGAATACGGTGAAAAAGATAATATTTCCGTATAACGCTGGTAATTGGAAAAAGTGGATTCAGGCACTTCTCTATGATCACGTGGTATAACTGCCTTATGCATATTCATAAATATGCATAAAAAAGTAACCCCCATTTTGCCATATGCATTGACTTCGGCTCTTGACAAATCTGTTCCGTTATTGTGTTTTTACTCCCATGCTATAGTTTGCATTATGAATACTATTGCAATCAGACACGTGGTATAAAAAAGAGGCTGTTGGTTTCTGACAAAGAAATTTAACAATTGGTGTTTTGTCTTGTGCCCCTCAAAACAAATACTCTCTTTTTTATCCCAATTTATATGATAAACAAATGAAATAGCATGCTTTTATGGAATTTACAATTTGTCATTAACGCTTCAGCAATTAATTCTGTAAAATGGTAGATGGTTGATGCAATGCTTGGTATTGGATGCAATGTACTAACTGTACCCAAGTAAGGAAGAAAAAATATAGTCGAATGAGATTACATTGTAAATTTTACTTTATTTAGATATTTGGAATATTCCAGTTACTACAGTGAAAAATAATTTGAAAAAGTAATAGTTAATTTTCGGTTAAACTAAATAAAGTCAAACACAACCATATGATTAGAAATTTGATTGCCTTGTTTTTCAAGACTCTCCATATTTTATTGCTGATTACTTTGTGGGGATTTCGTGCAAATATGTGCTATGATAATTTAATAATCACATCAAAAAGGTGAAGTTGTAGGTACGTCCCTTTTTGTAAAATTTTCTTACTTACCGTTAATTTAACTTTTAATTTGAGAAAGATTATACCGCCTCTTTACAAATTTAACATCAAAGTTAGAATTAATTTTGTACAAAAATTTCAATATCCTTGGTAGGTGTGGTTTTTCTATATTTAGTCATATCAGTATTTTTTATAGGCCCGCAAAATTAAAGAACCCGCCACCTGCTCTATTGTATAAAGGACATATAATAAGAAAATTATAACGCAACAATGATCAAAAGTCATGACATTTGATTTTAGGATAAAATATAATTATAAGCATGTACTGCCACAAACACTGATGTACATTAAAACCTCATCTTCATTATATAATTTCAAACGGGAAATTATCATATAAATAGTTTGCGGTGTTCTGTATGCATATTAACTAACATTATATTTTCAAACGCTTAGTTCATTTAAAGCTCTTTCAATTTCAGCTTATTAAACTCATTAAACCAATAGTAAAGAACTTCTTGATTGTTGTGCAATTCCCTCCTTAAGCGGTTGAGGTGTCTATAACTGAACATCTATTTTGCGCATCTTAGCAAAAATACCATAATTCAATAAGAACGTTATCTTAAAGATTTTGTTTCTCTTGAACACAATACTTTAAAGATAACTGAATAATAAGTATCAAATTTTTCTTAATAATATTGCTCATTTGTTAAAAATTCAAAAAGTTTTATCAAAGGGAGGTAATTCTTTGCATAAATACTAATAGGTCTACGTTTTCTCAGTCTTTTCGAAAAAAGGTAGTTGATCCCGATTCTTTATTGAATTGTCAAAAGCATTTTATCAAAGCATATTTATTTATTGTTTCTAAACAATCTGTATTTTTATTCGGTGTACAAAATTACTTCAATAGAGTTATCTCCCCTTTCCTGAAAAACAAACATATTCTTCATGTTTTTATTGTATATCTTTCCAAATGATACCTGACAAATCTTTTTTATGGTGGTGGACTGATAGTTCCCGAGGGTATTCACAAACCCAGTAGTCAATAATTTCGTGCTCACCCCAAGCTGATTTTATCTGGAAATTTGCAAAATTCTGCTTAAAACTATAGAGTATCTCACTTTTAACTGTGCCCTTAGCTGCTTTTGGCTTTCCATTAAGATATTTTTGGTTATTCGTTCTCTTAAAATATAAGATTTAACAAACTTTGCTATACGGTCTTCCAAATATTTCGATTTGATCTACACTTAAAAGACATAATTTGTCGAAATTGCAAGGTGTAGAAACTAAATTTACAGTAACTTCGGTAAATGTTACATGTCATTACGGTTATGATGTTAGTAAGAAGTTTTTATTCAAATATATTTGTAGCCAGCACTTAAAGTCAAAAGGTTCTGTGTAGCTCATACTCCTCCGAAGGAATCGTCTTTGTGTTCAGAGCTCAAATTGATATTCTTCCTGCAGAGTAAAAAACATGTGGTATTTGTTGCGAACGGGGGAACGAGCTTGTAATGTTATGCAAATGTTTATGATATCTATCAGCTTTTACACGTTTTTCGGTTAAAATACTTCCAAATGTTTTGGTTTGATCTGCACTGATGAGACATAAGTTGTCGAAATGCGCATATTCAGAAAATAAATTAAAAGTAACCTCGGTATTTTGTTATTTATGCAAGTCTTATAAAATAAAAAATTAAATTCTCATAAATTGTGTTATTACAGATTGCAGGATAACTGGAAACAACATCAAATGGTCACACTTCACAACTATAACGACTTCCACTGTAACGATAAGTTTTAGACACACGTGCACTTTACAGCTGTTTATTTATTCTAATGTTTAATGCTTTACCGAAAGTGTCAGATGAAAATGTAAATTAATTGGTTATCAAGTACAATACCTCGGAATTTTGTTCTTTTTGTTTGCTTCCCTCACCTAAATAGTCAATTTGAACTATAGCTATCACTTTGCGTCCTTTGCCCATCCCCGATTGCTTGTCAGACGGGTGCTGTATACATAGCAGACATGCTTACCCTTCCGGAGCACCTGATGTCACTCTTTTTTTTAGATTTCACACTGTTAGTGCTTTAGTTTGTATTTTTGTATTTTTAATGTTTGTGTTTTATTGTTATGTAGCGTCTTTGGTCTTCCGTCTTCTGGTGTTCTTGCTTTTGCCTTGTCCCTGGAGTTTGATTTATGTAATCTTGTTCTGTGTTCCTTCGGTATTCTACTGCCATTACTTTTACATTTGTCTCCTGAACTATTGTAGCAATTGCATCCTATACAAAAATGTTCATTTTGTCTTTGTCTTGTATGATTTATGGCGGGTCCTTAACAAAACTTGCTCACCTTGTAAAATCAAGACAATAAACACAAAACATAGTATTGCATAGAATCCTGCAGGGAAATCATTTTTAGCATCTACTTTACAATTATTGAAAAATATTTGAGTGTATATTAATCGGAGTGTCACTCCATTCAGTGTCCGTTTTATTTGCACATTTATTTAGCATTTATTAAGGTGAATGTTGTAACACGTTAGTTGTTTTCAGGTCTGTCGCACTGCTCCTTCCTTTCTGCCAATACTCTACTACATATCGAAAGTTTATGTCACAGTTTCTTTTTCGCTTACACAAATAGAAAAATAATTCAAATTTGGTATTGGGGCTCATATTATTTAGTTTGTAATGTGTAATTGAATTTCAGATCTGCCATGAGACGGCTTCTTTAATTATTCTTTCATGCAATACTGACAATTAGCTTAATTTTTGGACACATGGTAAGTTGTTAAGCTCGAGCTTGTAGTGCTTCCACACACTGTTTTTCTATAATGAACATTGATAAAAATTTCTTTATAATTTTGTTTTTTGTTTTAATAGAAATGAATCCAAAATTTAAACAATATATTTCTAAGAAAATAAAGCGTTATATATGCAAAGAATAACAAAATACCAAAGTTACAATGAATTCAGTTTCTGCACAACTCTCCAGTGCAGATCAAATCAAAATATTGAAAAAAAAGATCATCTTCAAATTTTCTTTTTGTTTGGATGATACCACTTTTTTGGCAGGTTCTACATCTTATGGCAGGTACTAATTCTTTTATGACAGGGAATTTTTCTTTGTACATTTTAGTTTCTTGATATTTGGGTAATTGGATGTGGTTTGTTTCCATTGATTTATTCATTTTTTTACCTTTTTGAGGCCATTTAGGGCTTGCTATATGGTGTGAGGTTCCTCACTGTGTTGAAGACCGTACGGTGACCCCTAGATGCTTTGTTTTGGGTCGTTTTAACCTGGATATGGGATGTTGTCTCCTTGATATTTACCCCATTTTCTTTCTTTTTCATATGTGTAGAATGGAATTCATTTATTGCTCAATGGCCCAATGTAACTCTACTTTAACGACAAAGTTTTTTTTTCTGATTATGCATCTTGAAAGCTCATGAACAACAGGAATAGGTTAGTTGTTAATTTAGGTAATTGTATATAAAGATTGTTATGGTATTTTGTCAGGCGAGCGATATGGGCTTCACTTATGAATTTCTTGGTTTTGCATGCAAAAGGAGTTATTCCTTTAGAATAGACAAAAAATATAGGGGATGTCAAATTTTGCTTAATTTTTTATTGTACATTTTCTACAGAAATTCAGGATGTATATGTTCATTCATGAATTAATTTAAAGCAAAAACTTAAAAACAGTAAAAATGTACACCTAAGTCGTAATAACGAGAAAGTATCATTATAATGAGATAATTAAATCGTTATAACGAGAAACTATGTCGTTATATCGAAAAACTGCATCTCGTTTGAACGAGATGCGATGTAGTTTTAACGAGATACTATGTTCTTATAACAAGATACATTATTGTTATAATAACTAACGTAGTATCTCGTTATAACGACATAGTATCTCGTTATTGTGAGATATGACCTATTTATAACGATATAGAATCTCGTTATAACGATATCTCTCTAACGACACAGGATCTTGTTAAAACGATTTAGTACCTTGTTATAACGATGTAGATACTAGTTTAAACGACATTGTATCTCGTTATAACGGGTTAAAAAGTATTGGGTGTCCTAAACCATCCACGGTATTCCTTATACTTTAAAAAATAATTTCATTCCTGAAAACATTTTAGAAGTTGGCCACAAGTCCTACAAAATTTCCTACAAATTTCTTTTTTTTCCAGTCCATAAACCAAGCTGCATTATCGATGTTTAGTTTCCCTAAAAATTCTCTCAAGATTTTACTAAAAACCATCAACATTTTCATTATTCAATCAAAGAAGACGATCAAAACACTTACAAAACTTTCATATTAGGGATTGATCCACCTTATTGTGATAATAATTTCTGCTAATTTGAATGTCATATTAAAATATAATTATCAAACAACAGAAACGCAAAAAATCTGGGTTTATTTTACTATAATGGTCAGGAATTTTTGCAACACATTCTATAAATACCTAAATAGTATTATTTTTTTCTCTAATAACCAACACCTGTCTAACGTTATTGCGTGATGACTTGTATTCCTTAACGATACTTCAATCATTGTCGTAAGGTTCTACAGAAAATGAACATGAACTACAGTAATGTACAACAAAATACCGAAGTTACTGTTAATTTATTTTCTGCATATGCGCATTTCGACGACTTATGTCTCATCAGTGCAGATGAAACCAATACATTTGGAAGTCCATAAACCGAAAATTGTGTAAAATCTGAAAGAGAACGAATAACCAAAATGATCTAAATCGAAAAGTCAAAATTCAGATAAGGAAAGAGCTATGCATGAGTGAGATACTTAGTTTTAAACAAAACTTTGTAAAAATTAGATATTGCAAGTTTTAACAAAATCGGATTTCCGGTCAGCACCGAAGTACTACTGGGTTGGGAGATTCTCTCCGGGACTAACAGTCCACAAGCAGAGGCATCGGCCCAGTGGTAATCCATAACAAATAACCGAATATGAAAAAGAAAGGAAATAGGGTAAATGTCAAGGAGACAACATCCTATATCCAGGTTAAAACGACCCAAAACAAAGCATCTAGGGGTCACCATACGGTCTTCAACACAGTAAGGAACCTAACACTCGAAGTTACTGTTACTGTTATGCGCATTTCGACAACTTATATAACAAAGAAGATCTAAAAAGAAATTCAGCTAAGGACAGAGCTCTGCACGAGGAAGATACTCCTTAGTTCTAAACAAAACTTTGTAAAAGTTAGATATTGCACTAGGATTACATCAGAATTGGAATATTTTTATTTTGAATAAGTATTTAAGATTCTCGTTGATTTTTTAAGTCAAGACCCCAGATGCTAAATATTTTTTCCAAAATTTCAAATAGATATAATACACAGCTTTTAGAAATTGTGTTTCTTCCTTTTTTTTGTATTTCACTGTATCGAATGACACCTTTAAACACAGATTGATCTTTATCGTCAGAATCAATAGCATATTTATTTAAGGTGACCTAAACGGTAGAAATATTCAAATTAGCAAAATGATATTTTGATCCGAGTTAATTGTAATCGTTACCATGCCTAATGATGATGCATTATTTAACTTTAAAAAGTACACATCCTTTGTATATTTAGTTAGCTTAACTGACGACAGAATTTTCTGCAAATTTTACCTTTCATTAGAATTGGAATATTTAATCCTTGAATTTAATATACACATCGAGATATTATTAAATTCTTCGTACTTATCTGAGGTATCTAAGCTATACTAAGTATGTTTAGTTTAAAGTTTTAATGCTTTTATTATTTTCAAACATATCAAATGTGATAAGTAAATAATATTCTTAAAAATTAAATTGAAATCAAGGTCCTTTATCCTTTTACTCTGTGGTGTGGTTTCAGCATCTGTTCTATTTGTATGAACACATTTTATGTATATAAAAACTGTTTTCAGCATATCAATACTTTATTTTGCTACTTATAATCATTATTAATTTTATGACATTTTATTATGTTTTTACAGTGATCACTTGCTTTGAATTTCACCATGAACAAACTTGATCAATAATGAATAGATATGGAGTAAATCTACATAAAACAAAGTATTTACAAATACATGGTCAAAACAAGCCATAGAACAAAGCTTTTATTGTTGTTCTTCATTTTGGAATCACCATGAGGCCATTGATATGTTTTATGAACTCCTCCCGTCCAAATGTTATAATAGTTCTCAACTTTATGGTTTTTCTCGAATGGCGTATCTAATGTAAAATCAGGTTACATATGGGGAAAATGGTCATTGTACTTTGTGCGCAGAATATACCGGCGCATAAACCCTGTCAATACAGTGGAAGCACGAAGTGGGACAAAATATGGCAGAGAATTCTATTCAACAAAGGTCACAAATAATAAAATCATGAGGAATGAACAGCATTTGCCTCTTTGTAACGCTATGTGTTCATTTGTATTTTGAAATAATATTTTAGATAACAGATAAGGCCTGGTTTAAATTCATTGTCAACCTTTGTTTTACTCTACTTATAAAGGCTCTTGGTTCGGAGAATATATGTACTCAACGCTCACTCGAATTACAATCTGGTTTGCTGCGTTGAATTTCGTTATGACGTCTTCATACGCCAACGAATGCACTACATTTTCCAAGCCTTTTTAAAAAAATAACAATAAAACAATGATTAATAATGAATTTAACAATTCTGATTTTGCTAACAAATTTCTAAACGAACATTTTATATTTTGGGGATAAACATATGATTAAGTGCAGGTATAACGGGGGATTTATTCCGAAATGCATTCCTAAGTTTTTGGATAAAATGCACTTTACTAAGGTAGAATATCTACAGCATCAAATTGACTAATCGCAATCGAGTACTGACCATGATGGAATATACACCAAGGTAGAAACTCGATAGGTTGTTCATTGACCCGATTATTCTGTACGACGGAAAGAAAATACGCTTTCACATATAGGCAATGAAGGGACATGGGGTAAATGAACATGACACAAAGACTGTACAAATGCATGGCAAAACAAAGCAATGGGACAACGCTTTTATTGTTGTTCTTTATCTTGAAATCACCACGAGGCCTTTAACAGAGAGCTTTGCTCATACTTCACAGTACGCTCAAGACGGCCCCTAGCACCGGTTTGAGCGGAATTAATTGCTGAGTGTCGAGCAAGGCTACATTGTACATCCATGCTCTGCATTACCCAAGAATGCGGGGTTGTCAACAAACATTAAATAAATCGGCAAAGTGTTTTTACAAGACTTGTAAAATATTTTTACTTTTTATCTAAATAATTAGCAGAATCTTTACAATAAAAACCATAAAAATTGTCTTTATACAGGACTTCAAATGTCTGTAGAATCCTCCTTCTTTATCTTTTTGCGATGATTAAACTCAGGAGTTTTCTCTCTATACAAATAACAATTTTACATCAATGAATGTCATGATATAGATAATGTCAATGTGTTTGTGGTCACCTGTTTTTAAACTGAAAATTTTCCAACACTGAAGTCCTTTCATTGTCATATCGCATGTACTTTTTAGGAAGGAATAATTACAGCTTTATAAGAGCAATATAGATCTTTTTGACAAGATTTAGTACTATTTTTCAAATAAGTAGTAACATTGCTTTATCACTTCGTGCTACGCACTCAAGCAATGTTACTACTACTAATTAACCAATAGCAGGGCACTCATAAAGTATACCCAAGTACACCATAACTGAAATGTATAGCGACAAATAATGGAATATGGAGTAAATGTAAATGTGACAAAATCCCTATAAATACATGGCATGATTAGGCAAATGGAACAACGCTTTAATTGTTGTTCTTCATCTTGAAGTCACCATGAGGCCTTTAACAAAGAGCAACACTATTACCTCATAGTAAGTTCAAGAAGTCCCGTAGTGCTAGTTTGAGCGGAATTCACTTGCTAAATGGTGAAAATCTACATCCATTTATCGGTATTTGGGCGAGTTTCCTTTGATCCCTTCTACATCATAAAGCTTGTATCAAAGGCAAGACGACCAGCATCAAGTGATACTAGAAATTACCAGCTGTTGGTCATTTGGCATGCGCGAACATGTAGCGGAAGGATATATTTTTATTTTTTGGCCAATCGCGCTTCAATGGTCAAAGAGCAAAAAGCACGTGAATGATGTGGAAAAAATAGCTCAATTGAAAAAGTTATTATAGGATTAAACACAGTTTTAAAGGAATTTATTGGAGTATAAACGGGATCAATTCACTCACAAACAAATAAAAGTCCGAAGGACTTTTATGACATGTTTGTGAGTGACTTGGTCCCGTTTATACTCCAATAAATTCCTTTCAAACGGTGTTTAATCCTTATAATTCTTTTATTTTGATGATAAGTAATTAAATTCTTACTTTTATAATGAAAATCACACGTATTTGTTCTATTTGATTCACTCGGCGTATGAATTTATAAGGTGAACTTAAATGTAGTTCGGTCAACGTCGTCTATCGAAAAATAAACGACTTCAGAAATAGCTACCGGAAGTAAATTCAACCAATCATATCAGCGTATTTCCTATTATGCAAATCATATAAGAATTATTAAAGCATAACATAAACGTGCAACAAAAAAAAAAACAAAACAAAAAACAAAACAAAACAAAAACAAAAAACAAAAAAAAAAAAAAAAAAAAAAAAAAAAAAAAACAAAAAAAAAAACAAAAAAACTACACCTTTTGCATAGTAAACAATGATTTTAACATCAAAACAAATTTTCATGCAAACAAGAAAAAACATGATACATAAATAGAAAATCCTGAGAAAAAAAACACCAACAATCAACAAAAAATAGAAACATGACATGTTGAGATCAAATGTTGTGCTAAATCAGATCTACCCAGACACTAAGTAGTGTTACAAGTACAATTAAAATGCAACGCATGCACAGTATCCGGGGAGTATCTGAAAATTTCTTCCTGAAATAAAAACGATTTTCCTAAATAATGGTAGTCCCTACCCCCCCCCCCCCCCCCCAAACAACAACAAAAACATAACCTCCGGCACCATGGCACTGTCGATACTTCCACAAAATCTCGGATGGGTGAGTTTGTCCATATTACTAGTGAATCATTGCAACGAGACGGTGGGCTTATTGAAATTGGTAAATACAGGAGAAAAACTAGGCGACAGAGAACGGAGACAGAGAAGGGGGAGGGAGCAAACGTCAACT
The DNA here is from genome assembly GCA_002080025.1 of Modiolus philippinarum. Classification (NCBI taxonomy): domain Eukaryota; kingdom Metazoa; phylum Mollusca; class Bivalvia; order Mytilida; family Modiolidae; genus Modiolus; species Modiolus philippinarum. Next base: position 46,564 of record MJUU01055603.1, on the reverse strand, counting down.
GGGGACGGGATCTTAAAAGGGAACTTAGGGACAGGGACAGAGCACTATTGGGCGTTGATGGGGTATGTAAATAAAAAAAGTGACAGGGACTGGGTAAAATGTCTTGTGTTCTCAAAACAAGAGTAACATTATAACTACATTGACGCCATGACACCTTGACAGTTCCACTGAGGACATTGAAATATGAACAATTTCCTTTTGATTATCCCAAAACATCAAGACATTTATCACATAGTTTCAACCTACCTTATCACACTATAATATGATCCTGAATTTTGTTTCAATGAGACATTTTCATTAATTCTAATAGACGTCCTTTCCTTCGTTCCTTAGCGTAACCGTCATCATGCATTTGAATAAATGGAGTGACGTCACGTAAGTGACCGCGTCATGCATAAAAATTCGACAAAAAATAGTGTATAGTTTTCACTATTGAACTATTCACTGTTGTTGCAAACGTAAAAAAGTAATATAATTTAACTAAAAAAGTAATTTAGTTTGTATTCCATTGTGGAATTACCGATAAAAAATTATTAGTATTTTTGTTCGCTCGACAAGGATTATCAGGTCCATATCAGATTCGCCCTACGGGCTCATCTGATACGGGCTCATCTGATATGGACCTGATAATCCTTGTCTCGCGAACAAAAATACTAATAATTAATATGTATCCACTGTTTTACATTCTTCTGGTCATGGATGCAGATCGTCAGCAAGTGTAATATATCGGGCAAAGCACTCCTATAGACACTGTCATACGTTGCTCGCCAAAGGGACCAATAGACAATACAACATATAAACGATCACAGGGCACTCATCGAGTTGATTGTAAGACAACTTGGCAAGTAAAATCGGGAGATATGGGCAACATATATATATATACAGATTTCCAGAATAATAGTTTTAATTTTACAAAACAAGAAAGCCAAATATTTTATTTAAATGGTGCATTTATATTAGAAATTCTCAAATGAACAGGTACTCCATAACTGACAAAATACAAAGAGCATACCTGTTTCGCACAGGAAATCTTTTTACGAACTAAACACTGCAGGAGTGACGAACTCGAGTATAAAATAAGCAATGAAGGGATTAGGAACAAATGGACATGGGATAAAGTCTCTACAAATACATGGCAAAACAAAGCAGTTGAACAACGCTTTCTTTATCTTCAAGTCAGCACGAGGTCTTCAACAATGAGCATAGTAAGTTCAATATGGTCGCTAGCATCGGTTTGAGTAGGATTCATAGCTAAATATCGAGCAATTTAGCCATAATATTAATATTTTCACATCGTGTTAAAGTATTTTTCATGGCTTTTTTCCAATAAAATGATTTTATATACTGTCATGATTTTTGTTACGATTTTGCAGAACGCTCTTTCTTTCTGTTATGATTCTTCATGGTTTTCTAAATCATTTTAATTGGAAGTCTTTTGAAACATCATTAGGGTTTTGGCGTAATAAATTAATACATGTAAGAAACAGTTGTATTCCTCTATGCCTTGCGATGCATACAGTTTCTGGCAGTTATGTCGAACTGTGATGAAAGCTATCTAATATGATATTTCAACATCATTAAATGCAACAATCAAACAATTTGTTTCCAAAGTTCAAACATTTTGTACCTCAATACTTCCGACACTTCAAACGAGCGTGTTATTGTATAACTGTGTTCAAAGAAACCTAGATAATTATGTAACATATTATATATAAGCAACAGTTACGAAGTAAAATAAAGATCAACCAAATATGCAGTCATGATATTCCATATTTTAGTTATCTCATGCACGTATATTTCAGTGTTTGTTTTCCGCAAGTAAATCTAGAATCTAAAAGTATAATTAAGAAACTAAATTCACAGTAACTTCGGTATCTATTTATTTATTATCAAATTTCTTCTTCTTTGTTTTGTCTGGATATAATGCCTGTCCTGTATTGTGAGAGCAACTGCAAAAGTATATATTAAATTGAAAAGTTCAGTTAAGTAAAAAACTTTTTTTTGTGGCAGGTTAGTTTTTGTTTAAAAGCCATTTAACAGTTTTACTCTAATTATGTCACTTAAATATTGACAGAGCAATACATACTTTTCTAATTTTTACGAAATTTTACAAACGTCCCACCGATGTCATGAAACAACGGCAGTAGAATACCGAAGGAACAAAGGAGTGAAATTTACAAAAATCAAAGTCCAAAGGCACGGCCAAAACGAGAACACAGAAAACAATGACGTTAGACACAAAAAACAATGACGTTAGACAGATACAAAGCACAGAAACAGAAATTACAACATTC
>MJUU01055603.1:32192-44122 GCA_002080025.1 Modiolus philippinarum | reverse complement strand
CTGAAAATGTCCACTTTCATTTTGGGATACTGACACGTCATATCTTTCAATGATGTTATTTTGACAGCCATAGAATTTCTTGAGGGATGAAATTAACATAGGTTGAACAAATCCCTGACTAAGCAGCTTTTGGGACAGTGTTTTTGCTCTGTTAAAAAAATCACTGTACAAACTACACGCTCGACAGTAACGAATCAACTGTGAAATGTACACTCCATAGGCTGGAGAGGTAGGTATATTGCTGCTAAGAACGGGGAAAGTTCACAATTGGGAAATTAAAATCATCACGCTTGTCATATAGCTTAGATTTCAAACGTCCTTCTTCGTCAATATAGAATAAAAGATCTAGGTACGAAGCTGAAGTAGCTGTTTCAGTTGTTTCTTTAATTTCAAGCTCATTTGGATAGATCTGATGTCAAAACTCCGTAAATTTAGTATTATTAAGAGAAAGTACATCGTCTATGTAGCGGAAGCTGAAATTAAAGGACTGGGCTAAATGTTTTTGTTTTCTTTGAATAAGCCCTTGTAAAAACCTGGCCTCGTAGGAATAAAGGAAAAGGTCAGCTAAAAGCAGCGCACAGTTTGTTCCCATAGGCATCCCTATTGTCTGTTGGAAAACACGACCTCCGAATTCGACAAAAATATTGTCGATCATAAATTCTAACATTTTGATTACGTCAATCTCAGTGTACTTCTTGTTTGAATCAGTGTGGTTCTTAACTAAATAGGTGTATCTGCGTTCTCCATTTTTTGTGCAGAAACATTGATGTATTTAATCTGCAATTACTGTTTTCAGTTTATTGTGTGGCAGGGTTGTAAAAAGTGTAGAAAAGTCAAAAGTTTGAATGCTGTGGCAATGGGTAAAACTGATTGAGGATAGCTGTTCAAGGAGATCTTTGGAATTTTTAAGAATCACATTTGATTCACATCGCTTGTGGAGTAAGCTTTATTACAGTAATTTTTCAGGCCATCTCTGACTGCGGTCAACAAAGTAGTGAGAAGCTGTGAAAGAGGTTTGGTGGTGGATCTGGAAGACCATTAAATGAATCTCTGTTTGTCTGTTTGTATGGATTCTTATGAAGTTTAGGTACCCAGTAGATGTAAGGGAGTTGATTGTTTTCATCATTAGCTTTTATGCCAAATGATGCTAACACTGAAGTGTGATTTTTTACAATCTCATCCCTCGATATTGTAAAAGGGGGATAAGTAGGGTTTCCAGATGAACAGGCAGTCGAGATAGGGTTTCTTACATACAAACAGTATGTTGTTAGAAGCTTTGTCTGCAGGGACAATGACGTAATTGTCATGGAGGTTGGACAGAGTTCTTACTACAATGGGATCTTTAAATATACTGGGATTTCTTGATTTCATAGCTGTTTTAAGCGCCGGATGCGATTTACAATTAATGACTTTATGGGCCTGATCCAGTCGAACAATGTCTCAACGTCCTCTTTCTCTTTCTTTGCCCAAATATTTCTACTCTCTGGATAGAGAACAACTCAAGTGAAAATTTCCCGCCAAATCTATTTGAAACATTATCTTAGGTGTTTTACATTATGTCATTAGAGAACTTAAACACGTCTCACTTCCTGTTAAATAAATTTTCAAATGTGTAAAACTCAACAAGCCTCGTTTCAAAATGTTTTGATTTTATTTACACTGATGAGACACAAGCTGTCGAAATGCGCATATGCAGAAACTAAATTAACTGTACATTCCGTATTTTGTTGTTTGAAGCATTTGCAAAATTTATTTAAATCAATTTGAGCAATTTTATAATCAACTTCGTTCTAGTTGTAGAAACTATATTTCTCAACGTTGCTCTGGCAATCAGCGAACTAGGAATAATAGAATATTAATGTATACAATCAAATACATTGTATTGTCTTTTGCTCATGTCAATGTATTTGCTATCTATGTATTTCAGTTTTGCTGTACCTGTTCTTGAGAGAAATTCCCACATGGATACGCTATCGCACTTTAAAATTTTAGCATTTTATTTATTTTTTATTATCTTTTTTTTGTTTTTCCCAAATGTTATTCTGACAAACTGTTTATAATGCCCGAATTTCACTACTTAGTATGTTATTATGCCATTTTTTCCATTTGACCTGATTGGGACCTTGTGGTTGTTTACCTGTATGGTTGTTATCTGTATCGGAATTCCAATAGGCACAAACTGTGCACTTCTCCTAGCCGATCTGTTTCTCCAACCTTATGAGAGTGAATTCATCGAAAGGCTTCTTCAAAATAAAAATAAAAAACTGGCACAATCCTTTAATTCTAGATTATATTTTGTCACTGAATAACCCTCGCTTTGGTGATTTTCTTCATCTGATCAATCCAAAAGATTTTCAAATTAAGGATACTATACACTTCCACATCGGCCTCATTCCTTAACCTTCATCTTGAAACTGACAACAGAGGTAGACTTCAAACTTAAGCTATATGACAAACGCGATGACCTCACTTTTCCAATAGTCAACTTCCATTTTCTTTGTAGCAACATGCCATCAGCGCCGGCATTCGTAGTTTACATCTCACAGCTCATTCGCTATTCAAGGGCCTGTGTTCGATACAGTGACTTCCTTGATAGAGCCCGGTTGCTCACAAAGAGGCTACAAAAGGTGGTACGGGGGTTTAAAAACTGTCAGATAGAATTTCCAGATATTTTCATGAATTATACTATTTTGATACAGAATACAAAAAGTAAGATAAAAATTGGGGGTCACCGGCCATATAAGAATGAAATCTGTCATGTAAAAATCAGCTAGTTTGGTTGAAATAATAAAACTAGCGAATTTTAACAAAATTTTGATTTATTTTAGTTACGTCAGATAGAATTTGTTAAAATTTGGTAAATATTCAGCTAATGTACTTTCCTTCGATTTGCAAGAAAAAATTTGGGGGTCACCGAGCTTATTTTTGATTAAATGGCAAAAAAGTGATTTTTTCCTATTTTTTCTATACAAATTATCTCCCCTTAATAGAACAGGGTTTGCTGAAAAGGTACAATATTCTGCATGGTTACCTAATAAAAGTGGCAAATTTTATCAAATTAAGCTCTTATAAGGCATCGAAAATCATTTTGCCATAATTCCTATAGTGAATTTCAATTTTTGTCAGATGCACAAGAATGATGCGCAATTTTAAACTCCCGTACCACCGTACAGAGCCTAGTCTACTGGAAAAACACTGTCGCTCTACGGAATAATAATAAAATTCAAAACTTCGCTAAGTGTTTGGTAAAGAATCATCATGGATTTCAGTAGACATCGGCAGTATCAGTGAGAGGCCAGTATAATCATAAAATCTTCAGGTCATTGGATACCAAAGCCAATTTAACGGAATCATGAAGAATATCCGGTCAATTCGTACGTTAAAAAAGTAAGTTACGTCACAATTTTCTAGAATTTTTAATCAGTTTTTGAATTTTTAAAACATTTCCGTAAAAAGCCATTTAACAGTTTAAAGAGGTGGCTAAACTATTCACATAGAAAAATGTACTTTCTAAACTTTTCTGTTGCTAGCAGCCAATCGGGAATAGTAACAGGGAAGGGAAATTATTTTCTCTGAATTAATAATGTATAGCATCAATTATTCCAGGAAATACATCTCTATAGATTTCTCTTACGTTGTTCTTGTTCCTGAGAGAATTTCTAATATGGAAACACTATCGTTCTTTCGAAGTTTGGCATTTTATTCATTGTTATTATTTTTGGGGGTAATTTTCAATTTTTTTCCTGACCACTTTTAACTTATTTAAAGTTTTTGTTTTGCAAGTTTGACCCGATGGGAGTCTTGTGGTTGTTTATTTTGTTGTGATTGTCTTTTGTAAGTATTTTGTCAGGCGACGAATAATATACAATTATTGCCTTCATATAAGGTGAACATCAAAAGTTGTCAACCCGAGTGAAGTTGTTTTCCTTTAGGGCTTTAGTCCGTGGGAAAACAACTTCACAAGGGTTGATCACTTTGATGTTCACCACATATGAAGGCAATAATCGTTTTATTATACCGAAACTGGGTGGAACAACGGTATTGTTCCACTCTGGTGGTAAATTTTGAAAAAAAAATATCAAAATCATTCTTTAGATTGTATTATATGAAATATACTTTTTAAGGTATAATGACAACTATTATTATACCTTACATAGTATATTTCATATAATACAATCTGGTGAATAATTTTAGAACACTTGACCAGTTAATGTTATGTTTGTTGATGATCCTCCATCAATGAGTAAACGTAACAACAAACATGGCTCTGGAATTTTTCGACATCTAGCAATGAATTTCGTTGAAGACATTGTTAGAGGTCGTATCGAACTTTTTATATATGTCAAGATGAAAAACAACGATTAAATGGTGTTCTTTTGCTTAGCTTTACCATGGTGAATGAAAGGATATGGAGAAATTATACATGAGACAAAGTCTCTACAAACATTTGGTAAAAACAAGCAAAGGAACAACGCTTTTATTGTTGTTTTTCATCTTGAAGTCACCATGAGGCCTTCAACAATGAGCTTTGCTCATACCTCATAGTAAGTTTAAGACGGCCCCTAGCACCGGTTTGAGTGGAATTCTTTGCTAATTGTCGAACAACGCTACATTCATGCCTTTCCTGGTCATTGATGCGGGGTTGTCAACAAATATTAATTAAACTGTCAAAGTGCTCTTACAATCACTGTCATCCGTTTATGTATTTGTAGACACTTTGTCTCGTGTGTATTTGAAAAAGGATATCACTTAATGTGTTTATTCTGAGGTAAAAAAAAGTGCTAATTTTATGTTGTTGGACTTTTACATAAAAATGTAAAATCTAAATCTCCAACAAACCATGATTTATTACAAAAACCAGGACAGGACTTTGAATTTTTCTGCATTGCATATAGGGAGAGGATATGGATGGAATAGGCCGCACACATTTGTTCCAGCCAATTCAAATTACTAAAATATACTGGGCGAAATTAATCATACTATTTAATTCAAAAGTAATAATTTATATAGCGATTATATTAAAATGAAAAAAAAAATGGATTTAAAACACATCTTGAATTCATTGATATTTGTTAACAAATAACCTAAAACTCTGACGCGTGCTCTAAATATTAAGACATCGGGAAAGAGAATTAATTCAATGGTGACATCAATCTCGTTTCAGGTGGTGATTCTTTGATAATTTAGAAGGACACAGAGAGGGGAGAAAATAACCACACACTAGTCATGTAAAAGGCAAGAGTCGTAGTGATCCTTTGAAATATTTCTAGCGTTTCGGATTCTTAAAACATCGTCCAATTATCTTGCACTTTTACTGGTTTAGGTTCCAATAAATCTATATCGACTAGACACTATCTTGTGTGTCATGTCTTGATGGTCTATTTATTGTTTTGATTAAACATTCTTACAGCTAAATATCTTAATTTGAAGAAAAAAGGTGGTTAAATTTGTCATTGGTGTGCGCTGGTAAAGTAAGTGAGAACCAAACCGTCAATCAATGGCAACATCGGAAACAACAAAGAAACAAAGACACAACATGAGTGCTGTACAGAAAAGAAAAATAAAGACACACACACACAAAACTGAACAACACGGACGTAATAAAAAAAGGGTAAGATCAGGTGTACTGGTAGAGAAAGCACCCCCTGCTTCTTATAAGACACCCGCCGTGTTGAACATGTCAAATCCGGTAATAAAGTCGAATTCGGTAGAGGAAACAGCAATTGCAATAAAGCTTTAAAGGGAAAGATACAGCTGTTATCATCTGGGAAACAGATATCCCATAGCCGTCCACATGATGGTGATGCCGACCGTAAAACTTCTGGAGGGATGACTTCAAATTTGGGTAAAATACCCTTGTTTTACTAGCCTTTTGTGAATAACCGGGCTCTATCAAAGAAGTCATTGTATCGAAAACAGGCTCTTGGATAGCGAGTTAGCTGTGAGATGTGAACTCCGTATGCTGGCCCTGTTGGGATGTTGCTACAAAATTCTCTTCTTCACCGGTTCGTTCTACGATTCTACCGAAATTTTTTCGTAATCAAATTTCCATGTCTTTTTGTTTACTCAGAATTATAGCTTTTCCTATAGGGAACATTTTATGTGAATATTATTTAAGGTAAGACTTCTTCATGACAAATCTCTATATGCCTTTTCCATTAATCAAAGGGGTAACATATGGAAATGTATTCTTATTTAATATATTATGTGAAAATTAATGCCGAGTATTCTTTGCGACTTTCACCTACTTCCATTGTACAACTCTCTCTCCCTCTCCTTATATTCTCCTTATATTCTCTGCATTCGCAGAGAACGCATAAAACTTAATAGTAACCATCATGTTAAATACAAAACCACTGAATTGAAATAAGCAGAGTGTTCTTTGATGGTGTGATATTTTCTGTTAACAATTCACTTCAATGCCATTATTTAAGTTAAGGAAGAACTCAATATCGTATCGGACAGAAATTGGACTGACATTGCCTTGTTCCATTAGCTTAATCTTATCATATATTTATAGGGATTTTCTCCCATGTACATTTACTCCATATCTTTTCATTTGTTCATTACAAAACTCCAGCATAATTGAAACTAGGCGACCGTTGAATACTGTGGAAGATGTTTCGTTTTTAAATCATCAGTTTAGAGCACGTGTGCACTTGCATTTAAACTGATTAACGTTATAAAGATATTATATGACTAAACTGAATTGTGAAAACAGTTACATTTTTTGGAAATGTTTGGCATCATTTATCTCTTTGATCGTCGATGACTGATTTCCGATATCCGTTCTCTCATCATACAGAAAAGGTATAAGCTGGAAATATATTCGTTGTAAACTTTAATTCCTTGAACTTACACTTAAGAATAGGATGGGGTTATATCCGGATACATAAAAAAAGCTAAAGAAAAAAAATAATTTAAGAACTCTATTAAAATTTGTTATTTTCAATGAAAATTGATTCTTATATACAAAAATCCAAACCGACTTCTAACATGCAGAAATTCACAAACCGAAATATGTGTGAAAGCTGATCAATAGAATCTAAATAAAAAGCCAAAATCAGCTATGGACAGAGCTATATGCAAAAAGGCGATACTCCTTATTTTTTTTGACCAACACGAAAGTATTGGCTATTTGGTTGGTGAGTACCCTCGATGACTAACAGTGCACCTTGATGAGATGAATTAAGAAAAAATGAATGGCTACCATAATATTTATATTTATACCACGGGTTGGCACTTTATGGGGTATATTTACCCTCAGTGCCAACAACGAGGATTAATATCGCCATATAGTGCAAACCGTGGTAAATATCATATAAATATGAGTACTGTCAATTACTTCGATTCTAATAGGGCAAATACTTTTGTGTGAAAGCGAGTATGGACACAAAGATGAAGAAGGGTGCCATATTATTATAGATTTCAATTATTTAACTCTTATTACGGGACTTCTGAGTCGTGTTCAACAGTTCTGATAATATACTAAAAAAATAAATACGTCAATATATTGAGAGGGAATCATTTAGGCTAATTAATGGACACTGTTGAGCTAAGGGGATTTATATTGAATCTGTTATAGCGCTTCAGGTTAATTGTTTTTCGTCAATTAAAACCTAGTTAAGCAATTGTCATGCGAGAACAGTTATAAGTATACACTGACTTCAATTTCATGAATATTTTGTTTTTATGTAGTATATATTTATTTCAATGTGTCAAGAATCCAGTCACTCATTTGAGGGGATCGTTTCCACCTTCAATTACACGAGAATTCCTATCTCGAAATAAAATCCCGTATAGTGATTTGCTCTTTTAAAAGTAATGGTGAAAATTGCTGCCCATTTGACTATTACTTGAACAGTTTATAGGAAAGCAAAAGAACATATTGCATTCTAAAATAACCGCGACAAAAAGCGATCTCCTAAAAAAGGGCTGTTGTATTAGACAGTCACCTGTATCGAGTAAGATAAATTTGGTGTTCAAAGAACCCTTATTGTCTTCAAGAACTACTCATTACCAAAAATGTCGGCATATGAGGCCAAATTCAGTACCAAAGACATCAACCGATTGCAATACACGGAATGAAGCCATAGTATTTTAAAGGGGTAAGAATTTCGATTAAAACAGTAAATTTCTATACAATGAAAGGTACTTTATTCATATTAGACAAATCTGACTATTGGGCTGGTGAATACCCTTGGGGCCTCTGGTCAACAAACAGTGGCATTGGCCCAAAGGTTTCAAATACAATCAATACCCAAGTGGCATAACAAACGGCAAAAATTGTTATGCTGTACGCGTGTTTCAAGGAGTAACCTCTCGTCAGCAGCATCAAATCAAACAATGTGGAAAGCCATAATCCAAAAGTAGTCAAAAAAGAATTGACTACAAGAACAACTTTCACAACACTGCATACAATTTTAGTTATTTGATTTAATTAAAAGAGAATTGTTGAAAGAACAGATGAAAAGTAACAATAAAATTTAGTTAGACACAACTGGAAGACATCCATTTTCTTTTCACTAAGCAACGAGATGATTGAGGGTAAAACCTTCACTTCCAACAGTGAAGTACTAGTTTTAAACTCCAATCTAATTAAAATTATATCTACAAATTGTTCCCTACACTCACTGCATAGTAGATCTAACAACATTCCATTCTACTTTCTGTTCTGATGACCTTTTCGAAATCCTCGGGTTTTATCCTAAGTCCAATGCTTCCAAAATCCTGGAAGCTGCAATCTGATTGGTTGATTTGAAAGGTCATCAGAACAGAAAGTAAAATGGGATGTCGTTAGATCTACCATACAGGAACAATTGGTAGATCTAAATTTTGATTAGATTGTTTAAACTCACACCTAAAGGAAGATCCCCAAATGATGATTTCAGAAACATTTTTCGTTAAAAAGCGAGTTTGGCGTAATAATTATTAAGTTTGGTTGCAACTTCCAAATCTGTGAAAATTCGACTGGTAACAGTTCAAAGAAAAACAGAACAAAGCTAGAAGTGTGTTTTTGATACAAAAACGAATGTCTCCCTCCAGTACGTACTGTTCTTTATGAGATAAAACACAAGCAAATTCTATGTTTCCATCGTTGGCCGATCATTCCAGCTGGATGATATGCACAACTTCATGTAAGCATGATGGTCAACAATCCTGTGAAGTTCGGTTGAAATCCTATGAAATATATGAGAGAATTAACGTCCACAAACCTTAATTTTGCAAAATACTTAATAAAAAGGGTAATAAATCCTACAAAAATTGGCCCATCAATCCGGCTAGATAATATGCACAACTAGGCATGATGGTCAACAATCCTGTGAAGTTTGGTTTAAATCTGATGAAAGATGTAGGAGTATTGGCGTCCACAAACTTAATTTTGCAAAATTCTAAGTAAAAAAGGGCCACAACTCTCACAAAAATCAGCAGATCGATCCGGCGAGACGATATGCACAACTAGGGATGATGTACAACAATCCTGTGAAGTTTGGTTGAAATACGATGAAATATGTAGGAGAATTAACGTCCACAAACTTTGTGGCGGACGGACAGACTGACGGACGACAGACGGAAAAGAAATGAAAAAAAAAAACAATAATTATGTCTCCCTTTTCGAGGGGGAGACATTAATAAGAGTGATAATCTAGACAGCGTTAGAATACATTTATTCTCTTGCATACTAAATTGATATCTTGTTAAGTGTCACACTACTGGTTTATGAAGACGTCACCATTACTTAACTTAAAGACATCCTTGAAAATTTATTATGATTAGAAGTATTTTTAAATATGTTTTTTGTTTACAATGTGTTGTTATGAATATTATCTCAATAAATACTGCTATTATCTTTTGAAGAAGTATTTCTCACTCCATGTTTGTTTACAAAAGCCTAATATTTCCTGTGATATATTGCCAACATGCTATCTGTATTGTCGCTGTTATGAATGAGTTTTTCTCGTTTATTTTGACATAATGCAATTACACCATCATAAGACGACTGTTTAAATACAAGTTACCCAAGCTTATTTGCTTTGTATTATACCTCAAATATTAACAATTTCTAGATTTGCATGATAGACCGATGTCATTTTCATAATATTTAAATACACCTGGTTAAATTTTCAACTTTGTCTGTAAATTTGTGTTTTTGTGGTAATATGATACTGTTTGAAACAAGGTATGAACCACGGGTATGATAATTCAAGTCCTTAACAAACATTGACTTTGTCACGGCCTAACCGACACTCGCAATTCAGTTGATTTAGATTTTATTGACAAAGGTTCTCTGTTTGATCACAAATTCATTGTAGATGTATAGATTTGTGTAAAGAGAAGGTAATCCAGTCATATGGACCAGTAAAATCATTTAACACCAGATGAAAACTGATTTTCACGTACAATACCGTGAAATTATGAAAAAGTGAAATTACCATAAATTGAAGTATAAATAGAAAAGCTGTTGTTATATACATTCCGATTCATAATAACGTATATATATTACTTATCTATAATTGATTCTTGTTGATTTTAACTACTTAGCGGAAGTTTAATAAATACATAGTTCATCTAAGCGATGTTACGGTACTTGAAACACTCTTGACGGAACGTTTTCCTATGTGTGGATATTTCAAGTGTTAAATACAATTTGTGGACCTTTTGTCTCACGGTAAGAATTCAAATATTAATTACTTGTAAAGTTTTTGTTTCAAAAAACCCGTGTTTCCACTCAAACTAGATTTTAGTCTTCGGGAATGGTTGAGTAGACAAAGTCGCAGGGACACAGCCTTGTGTCCAAACTGATTTATTTTCACCCAAACTTGGAGACTGAACCTTGTACATAATGTTTTATATTATACCACTAGAGTTGTAGACTGACATCTTTAAAATCTTCAAAAACAAAAGAAAGCCAAAGAAATAAGTAGTCAATAGTTCTTCTTGAATATTTACCTATGGTTTCAGCCTTCAAAAAGGGGATTTCAGACTTTTTTGTTAATTTCTTATTTTTTCCCTTAAAATGGGGATGCCAATCCCGGAATCCTTCTCTGGAATCACTACTGGTATTTAAAACCATTAATTTCTTGAATTGTTTGTGTCATAATCTAGATTCTGTGCAAAAATCAAAACAACATGTCGCTCCCTTACTTCAAGAATAATAACACCGGGTATTCTTACTATGAAAAGAAAACATACAATAACAGTCGTCGTCGACCTTAAAAAAATCCGTGTCCCCCTTCACCCCTAGCGTGCTATCGTAAACATCCAAGGCTTCCTCATCTTGCATATCAGTACTTAAACATGTCAAGAAAATTCAATTTACAACCGATCATTTAAATCACAATTGTAAAGCGTTGTTCATGTAAATAAATATGTCAAAGTGTAGATTAAATTTATTTGCAAAGGAATTTTCACCTAAAATCGATACAAAATAAGGCATATATTTTACCTAGTTTGACCGACATCTGTAAAATTATGAATTTGTAATATAAGTACCTGTATCGATTACAGGTAAGCCATGAAGCAATTGATAGATAAAAAAATAAATTTTTGAAACTAACAATGATTAATTGGATCTATTTCATGCCTCCGAACTTCATTACACGCCTTTCTGCTTTAGTTTGGTATTGCAATAACATCTCATTTTTATCTCTTTGTTAACTGTGTCGAGCCTATTAAATGCTCTTTTATTCTTATTGTAATGTATTCCTTCTCTTTACGTTTTTGGCACACAATGCAATTGTCATGCAGGGTTTCCCCATTCATAAAAGCATTCAGCTGATGAATCAAACTTCATTTTGTTTTCAAGAAGATTTATTTAATGATGAATATGGAATACTTAATATACATCTCATCACAAGAAACGCACCACTTTTCCGAGCTGATCAGATCCCTGAAGTTATCCCTTTAAGTATTTTTATTTCTTATCCTCC
>MJUU01055603.1:20352-32184 GCA_002080025.1 Modiolus philippinarum | reverse complement strand
CCCCCCCCCCCCCCCCCCCATTTCAAACGATTAAGAAAATCGAATGTTTTGGTAAAAAATATTCTCATTCTAAAGTTAACAGCAGCAGTCTTTTTCGTGAATTCGTTAGAAAACAAAAGTCAAAGAATGTTTCCCCTTTGAATGTACTTGTTAGAAGTTTTATTATCTACAGTAACTGTTATTAAAACCAGTAATTCGTATTCATCTCTTCAAGTTAGAAGCACACAAGGTTCAATTTTTATTTTTCGTCATTTTTGCATTTTGTATTTTGGTGAAAAAGTGATCATTTTAGAAAATTGAGATGGGGAATTCAAAAATGTGTCATTTTTCAGTATTTTGACTATGTGAAATACAGAAATAACGCGGAAGCATTTCAGCATACTATAAAAATTGAAAGAGATTTTGCTTTTGATTTTTTAAAGGCATATAGAAAAACACATTAGTGCTGCGTTTTATTTTGTGGTCAATATAGTAGGTCATGCACATAGAGACAGAGAAATTTAGAAAATAAAATACAAGTAAGCTCTGATTTGTTGATACAATAAACCATACATGTAGCAACTGAGCAACTCTTTTTCGTGTTGTTTTCGAATAAGCAAACAAATGCATTTCATATGAATAGCCTTGACGTTAAAGTACTATCATTCAAAGTCTTCACTAGGTACAAAGTTCATCCGAATATTTTTTACTTGACCATCAGGCAGATTCGAATCGGAATATTTACCATGAAAGGATATGGAGCAAAGGCACATGAGACTGAGTCTCTACAAATACATGGTAAAACCAAGCACTGGAACAACGATTTTATTGTTGTTCTTCATCTTAAGTCACCACGAGGCCCTCTAAATAACCAAATACCGAATTTTGTTTCTGGATATGCGCATTTCGACAACTTATGTCTCTTCAGTACAGATATCTTTGTTAATACCTCATAGTAATGAAAAGATAAGGAGTAAAATTCATCTATACATGTATATGTTGTAAAACAAAGAGCTGAAACATCGATCGCTTTTATTGGTGTTCTTAACCTGTAAGTCACCGTGAGGTCTTCAACTATGAGCTTTGTTCATACCTCACAGAAAACAATGAACAGATATGAGTAAAGTTTTATATATACAATGTATGTTCCTGCTTCAACTTGTCTTTTCTGAACCAATATTCGTTTCCACTTCAAAACTGTGATCTTGATATATTTACCAAGCTACTATAATTACCTCCAAAGGACAAAACTAACTCTCTCGTTTATTTACCATCCATTTTCAACTGTAGAGAGCTTCAAATCGATCTTATTGACAAAATATTTGATTCTCGTAAATGTCAATTAGAAGGGGCAAGTTTTAAATAATATTTGATCTTTGAATATAAAAAATACCGAGGTTATTTGATTTATATTACTTATATCTATATAGTATTTTATGCATGTAGTTATAATGGAATAGTTGTCACTTGGATACGAATTTACATTATCTTTAAATGGAATGAAATGATATAGACTACATGCAGATATGGAGCCATTATCACGGGACACAATTGTAAGCAAGTTATAAATCATATGAAGATAAAGAGAATTATTGGTTTTATTTCATTTTCCATTTTATGGACTAAATGTCTCCAGACTCAGTATGTTGTATGCTGCACAAAACTTATCCTGAGTCGTAAGTTCAGTGCTATTGTTTTCTGATAATATAATTTATTGAATTTGTCTAATTATTTCATTAAAATTACAAATTACAAATTTGCCTGAATCTATTTTTAACATCTGTTGTGAACATTTTGTCGATATCGTTTATAATTAATATTCTGATGTTCAAACATGCAATTATGTATATAAACACTTCATTTTCATAAATTTTATAAATATGTAATAACACTGCGTTTTTCTTGTTACACAGAAGGAATTGCCCCGGGCACCTGTCACCAGAATGATAAACCGATGACACGACGGTAGTTACTTTCTGTATTGTTGTAACTGGACTTTTTCACAAACATGGGTGATATTTTGGATATTAAATTGTTTATTGGAAAACAAAACTTCTAATTCAAACAAGAATCAAGGAAAGGAAACAAGTAAGTAAAGATATATATGTATATAATTGTTCCGAAGACGAGATATTCTATACGTAATTTAGCAAAATGAGTCTGTAATTGGAATCCAATTCAAGGACACTCACGACAAACGGAATTTGTTTACTTTGGTGCTGAATCAAAGAAATCGAAAAAGATAACAAAGGATTTATAAACACTATAATTTTGTTAATATATATAAACTTCTTTAGGATACATGTAGCTAGTAATGTATTGCTACTAATTCCGCTAAACCGGTGCTAGGGTTCGTCTTGAACTTACTATGAGGTATGAGCAAAGCGCATTGTTGAAGGCCTCATGGTGACTTCAAGATGAAAAACAACAATGTGTTGTTCCTTTGCTTGTTTTTACCATGTATTTGTAGAGACTTTGTCTCATGTGCATTTACTCCATATCCTTTTATTCACCATTCATATGTTTGCCCAAAGTTGAACATCCGTTGTGTAATTCAATAAAACATGTTAAAAAACTGTGTTGGCAGAGTGAAACACAAAGTCTCCCAAACAAAATCCCATATAAGATTTTTTAGCATTAGGCGATACATTTTAAATATGGACAGTGGTTTCCCTTATAAATCATGTTATTGCTGAAATCAAATTATAACTTGAAGAAAAAGTAGTTACAACTACGCATTTTCCCGAATTTTCCTATTTTGTGTGGTATTGATAGCAACGGTAGCTATGCTTAAATTCCAAATGTTTTAGAAATCAATTTCAATTTATATGATGTTCATGGAGCCAAGTGTTAATAGTTTTTGAGATACATTAAAACATTTTTAAAATGCTAAATAGGGTATCTATGGTAAGACCCCACGCCGTTTTGAGAGTCCGAATGTGCCCTGAATGGAACACAATTAGAATACTTTTCCATGATTGTACATGTAAATATATGAGGTTAACATCCTACAAGTAAAATTAAGAGTCTAATGGTAAGTGAGCCCTGCTTCTTAGAAGTTCAAGTGTGACGAGAAAAAAGAAACATGGATGCATAGTACTGATGAGAAAAGCAACAAAAACAGTAAGTTTTCCAACTTTGTTTGAGAAACTAAAATAAAAATAAACTATATGCACGTCGATCATATTTGTAACGTTTCTTATCTTGAAAAGACTTATCAACCGGGCCAGTATCTTAATAGAAGTCAATTTATTAATTCACATCGTACATGTATGTGCCATGCTATATGTCACACCTACGACCAACAATTTGATGTAAAAAAGAAAAGAAATGGGGTAACTGTCAAACATTCCTTCTCCAGGTTAAAACGACCCAAAACAATGCTCATCTTTCTGGAAAAAATGCAAGTCTTACAAATGGAATTGAAAACTCTTAAAACAGTATATTTACTGAAATATTGGAGATCTACATCGCCTTTTCCAATATTACAGCTTAAGTCGAGGCGGTGAAAGGGCCAATATTTCTCATTCGTTGAACAGTCATGTGCGGTACGTTACTGTAACACATTTTTGGAGAGAAAGATAGAGATTATGTCAAATCCGTATCAAATGTTGAATCAATCCCGGTAACCAGATAAAGAAATAGTAAACCAACGAGGCATATCTGTATCAGATGTAGCTAAATATATTCATTTTTCTTCTGGGCTACAAATGTATGTCTGACAGACATTTTAACTAAGTCCCGTTTTTCACGTATGTGTGCTAAAAGTGACAAATAAGACAAATACCATCTAATCTGATGAAAAATCTTATCAGAATTAACAGATCATTGTTAAAGGTTTTTGTTTATGATGTTGAATTTATGATTTTAGAATTTCCCCTTTCCTTTTCTTGCTTCGGTATTCGTTTGCCAATATATTTTGTAACTGAAATTTTACAGTCTATAATGATCCATGTATTAAAACATGTGACATGCATGCTGTAGCACAATATACATTGTATAATCAAGCTTTGACATCAAGGGCTCCGTTAAGAGAGTTGGCTTTTGGAAAGTGTTGGAGGTCTTACGTTAGATATTGTTTATGAAGCATTTTTGTTGACGTCTCCTATATCTTCCCTGAATTTTGATGATCTTTTATAATCATGTAAAGTTTCTTTCGTACTGTAAAAGAATATACAATTTAGATGCAAAATAACATCATTTTTCTTGGTCTAGATTTTTATCAAATAATTTTACCAAACTTAGGTACGTTAATCCCAATGAATGCCTCGGTCGGCAGTGATTTGAAGATAAAATTTCCCACCAAATTGAAAACAATGGTGTATACATTCTCTTTTATACGTTGGCAACGGAATATCATCATGGATGAATAAAATATACATCTTTGAATTATTTTTCATAATTCCTCTTGAAGAATAAACCTTTTGCTATTTTTCAATACAGGAATTGTGTGTGCCCTCTGTAATTTTCGCCTTTTGATAATTTTTTATCATTGGTAGGTTATTATTTGTATGATCGCTGTGAACGCATTTAACACGAATTATATAACAACTAACGCAATATAGCCACCCCATTGTTAATTTTTATATTGGAGATATTGTCGTTGCACGAAATGGTATGTTCCTTTGTTATTTATGCACCCGAATAAGTTAATATCTAACCATTACTATGCACAATTTACAGACTGCGTGTTCTGAAATCTGGCTAATGAAGTAGACTTCCCCTAATTCCCCTGTATAACTTCCGTTATATAGATGATATTTTGTCAATAAACAACCCTCGCTTTGGGGATTTTCTTCATCTGATCTATCGAAAAGAGCTCTAAATTAAGAATAACACAGCCACTTCCACATCAGCCTCGTTCCTTGACATTCATCTTGAAATTGACAACAGAGGTAGACTTCAAACTAAGCTGTACGACAAACGCGATGACTGCATCTTTCCAACAGTAAACTTCCCTTTTCTTTGTAGCAACATCCCAACAGCTCCCGTATATGGAGTTTACATCTCCCAGCTCATTCGCTAATCAAGAGCCTGTGTTCGATCCAGTGACTTCCTTGATAGAGCCCGGTTGCTCACTAATAGGTTACTTCAACAAGGGTATGTTTGGTACCCACAACTTGAAGTCATCCCTCCAGAAGTTTTACGGTCGACATCATCATCTTGTGGACCGCTATGGGATATCTGTTTCCCAGATGACAACAGATCTTTCCCTTTAAAGCTTATTTGTTGTTTCCTCTACAGGAGTTGACATGTTCAACACGGCGGGTGTCTTATAAGAAGCAGGAGATGCTTACTCTACCGGTGCACCTGATCTCACCCATGGATTTTTATTGCGTCCGTGTTGTTCATCTTTGTGTGTGTGTGTCTTCATTTTTCTTTTCTGTGCCGTACTCGTTCTTTTTTGTTTCCGATATTGCAATTGTCCTTGGATTATTCGTTTTGGATTGACGGTTCGGTTCTCACTTACTTTGCAAGTTTAGAATGGACATAATTTCAGACAAGAACTTATCGGACTGAAACTTGTTTTCAATATGTACGAATCATACTTTTTCGATATAAAAAGGTATCGAAAAAGCAAAACTGTCAATTTTATTACGTGTACTACACATGCGTTTAATTGGTTTCAGTCGAAACTCATTATATATAAAAAATACTATATCAACTTGCATAAAAGTACTTCAATTTATAATCTCTCTGTCGACATCTAGTCATCAATAAAACATCTTTCAAAAGGATTCATTTAATAATATTATTGCGTAATGTTTTTAATTGTCATTTCTCTAGATCTTAAGTAAGCAATATTGCTTTGAGACACAAGCCAAACACCAATGTGACTTACAGAGGATCTATAACTATGCCAAAGATACCTTTATCAATAAACTTCATTTCTGTGAATTGTAACCTTGCTCCCAAGTACGTTATTACTTTTCATTTTAGTAGACCTTGGTTGCTGTCGTAGCCTTAATTGTATCAGACGGCAAAACACACACTACTGGCTTATCTTTATGTTTTAATAACGAGAGTTGCTAAATCAAGAGGAGTTAAAAAGCCCTACATTAGACTAAGCCAAAATGGAAACCTCAAATTGGCAAACTTTAGGCCACATTGGCATATATATTGTCATATGTATTGAATAAGCAGTTGTCAAATACACTTAAGTTAATTCATACTTCTGAGAAAAAGTTTCAGTAGTATAAATTTACTGGTCCTCTCTGCTTTTTATGTGTCACTCAAAACTACGAATTCAAAGATCCTCTGATGTGAAAGTTTATTTGAAGTACTAGTATATAGTCAAGGCTGATAACAAAACACAAATATTCATAGGATAAACCAACAGAAAGCTTACAATGACAAAAATAGTTGACAATGACAACACAGCTCGCTTTGCAAAAGCGTGAACTGAATTTCATATTAATTTAATGAGCATTTTTATTACACTTTTTGCAACGCAAAACCCAAAAATAATACATCAACATAATTTAACATACTCGATACGAAATACCCTATTCTATTTTTGGCTCACTTGACCCAAAGGGTCAGTGTGAGCTATTGCCATCACTTGGCGTCCGTCGTCCGTCGTCTGTCGTCCGTCAACTTTTCACATTTTCATCTTCTACTCTGAAACCGCTGAAGCAAATTCAACCAATCTTTACAGGAATTACTAGTATGTACGAAAGGTCCTTTACAAATATTGCTCATTTTGTTCCGATTCGAAAGAAAACATGGCCGCCAGCGCGGAACTTAGGTTTAACATTGGATCCTATGGGAAAAAATACATTTTCATCAATTCCTCTGAAACCATCGAAGAAAATTCAACCAAACTTTACAGAAATTATGTACTAAAGATTGCTCATTTTGTTCTGATCCGATAAAAAACATGGCTGCCAGCACGGAACTTAGGTTTAACATTGGGCCCTATGGGAAAATCGCATTTTCATCTTCACCTCTTAAACTGCTGAAGCAAACTCAAAAAAACTTTACAGGAATGATGTATCGAAGTTCATTAACAAAGAGTGCTCATTTTGTTGCAATCCCATAGAAAAAATGGCCGACAGCACAGAACATAGTTTAACATTGGACCCTATGGGAAAAATCACATTTTCATCATCTCCTCTGAAACCATTGAGGCAAATTCAACCAAACACTACAGGAATGATGTACGGGAGGTACTTAACAAAACAATGCTCATTTCATTTCGATTTGACAAAAAAGCATGGCCGCCAATGCAGAACATAGTTTAACATTGGAGTCCTATATGAGAAAACCATCATTTTCATCATCTGCTCTGAAACTATTCAAGCAAATTTAATCAAATGTATAGAAGGTTCTTTGAAAAAATACTCATTTCAATAGGATCAGAAAAAAACGAGTGCCAATTGAGAACATAGCTAAACATTAGACCCCATTGGTAGAAAACATCATTTTTGGTCATGCATGACGAAAAATTTTCTCAGGTGAGCGATACAGGCTCAGTCTCTGAGCCTCTAGTTTTTAATTAGAAAAACTATAACAAATAGAAGTCAACATTAAATTGCAAAAATGTTCAGCATACCAAGATCTTCCCACCTTTAAATTTTGAAGAAAAACTAAATATCAATGTAGGAGTAATTGCACTTAATTTGTCAAACTTCGTAGTTTTATACACTTTGTTTTATATTTCATAAACGATTTGAGACAGAAGTAAAGTTTTAACAGCAGAAGTGTTCAGCTTATCAAGACCTTTAAGTTTTACATGTGGTCAGCAGGTTCGAAGCCCATCCAAGATAGCCACCACCGGGGAACATGACTTGAAATAGGACCATATGCGCAAATGTTGCAAAGTGGTACTTTTTGAAAGCCGTTTTATAAATCAAGTTGATATTAAATAGGCATGGTTGCATGATGATCATTAAACAAATGTAGGATTTCAATACTGACTATTAATCAAATATAGCCACCACTTAGTTTAACATAGGACCCTATGGGAACATGTTACAAATAAGAAAATGCCGAAGACACTGTTAATTTATTTTCTGCATATGCGCATTTCGACAACTTATATCTCATCAGTGCAGATCAAAACTAAAACATTTTGAAGTCCATTAACCGAAAAACACGTTAAAGCTGATAGAGAACAATAACCAAAATGATCTAAATAGAAAAGCCAAAATACAACTAAGGACAAATCTATGCATGAGTGAGATACTCCTTAGTTTGAAAGAAAATTTTGTAGAATTTAGATGTTGCAAGTTTCAATACAATCGGTTTTCTGGTCAGCACCGAATTACTGACTCCTGGGTTGGTGAATACCCTCGGGGACTAACAGTCCACCAGCAGAGGCATCGGCCCAGTGGTAATAAAAAAGAAAATACCGAAGTCACTGTTAATTTATTTTCTACATATGCCCATTTCGACAACTTATGTATCGTCAGTGCACATCAAAACTAAAACATTTGAAGTCCATTAAAAAAAGTTAAAGCTGGTACAGAACAAATAACCAAAATGATCTAAATAGAAAAGTCAAACTACAAATAATTTAATTCTTGAACATCTTGTCATAAATTAAGTTGAAATTTATTCGTCATGGAAACATGATTTTCATCTACCATATTTTGCATGTCAGTACAAATCAGAAATCTAAAATCTCTGCCACAGGGAAACATAGTTGAACATAGGACCATAAATTCGAGACTGGCCTCAACTGAAGATCATAGTTTTACATAGGACTCTGTGGAAAAATATTGTAAATTGCTACTTTTTGGAAACAGTTTTATATATTAAGTTGATATTAATTGTCGCCACAGGGGAGTACAGTTTAACATTAAACTCGATGTGAAATGTTGTAAATTGTTACTTCTTGAAAAACCGTTTCATACATCAAATTGATATTAACATGTCATTTTAACATGACAGCATTCTGTGTGTGATTTTACTACCAATTTGAGGAATCATTAAACCCTGTTGGAAATCTTGATAGATCAGTTACCACCAGGTGAGCAATACAGGCTCACATATAAGCTTATAAGTAATCCTCGGGACAGTGTAAAGACAAAAATGCCTTCAACCCAAA
This sequence comes from Modiolus philippinarum, assembly GCA_002080025.1. Taxonomy (NCBI): domain Eukaryota; kingdom Metazoa; phylum Mollusca; class Bivalvia; order Mytilida; family Modiolidae; genus Modiolus; species Modiolus philippinarum. Next base: position 23,153 of record MJUU01055603.1, on the reverse strand, counting down.
GACATTTTTCATAAAAAGTCTGTTTACAAAGAGAACACCTTAAATCGGAATGTCTCCATTCTGAAAGATAGTGCATTTTTTGTTGTCATCAACGCCGAAATGATGACAATACAGCGAAATGACGTCCCGGAAAAGTAAAAGGAGAGTCAAGCTACCTCAAAGAAAGCATAAAATAACTATACAACTCATAAAAACAAAATATTAGCACCGTTCTCTATTAGTATATTTGGTACCCTGAGTCGCAAGTCAGTACAATCAGTCATGGCTACCACTTCTTTAAATTGTGTACAGAAACCATCCATCTCGTGTTTTTTGCCATCCATCCATTCAAAGATTTCCAGTTCATACATTTCTGTAGTTAAAACATTAGAGAGTCTTCACCAGGAATGTACATCCAACAGTATGCGATTAGATAAGAAATGATTTGACAGTTATCATATATTCATCTGGTACTTCATGGCGAATATCACCATAAAATGCAAACTCTTAGTAAAAATTATATAAATATATGGCTATTCTTAATCATTGCGATTCTAATAGGAAATTCATCCTTGTACACACGGATGAAACGCCATTCTACGCCGTTAGTTGGTCTGTGACATTGCAAAAACTGACGTATAACTATCCACAACGTTATCAAAAGTTTATCATTTTACCACGACTCTCGATATAAGGCGTTGGGAAGCCATCATAATAGATTTGTTTTTAACTACGGAATGTTCAGAGGGATTCTGAATACAGAAACTTTCTCCCGCTACCCGACGAAAATGCAAAGAAAATATGGCATCACAACTAAATTTTAAAGCAAAATCATCGTTCAAGAGACATACGTTGTCGAAATGATCATCTGCAGAAACGAAATTTACACTGACTTCGGTACTTGGCTTTTCAAGTTAACATGTTTTATGTTGAAAGGACAAAAGATGTTTTGGCTTGAAATGCGAAGGAGCTCACAAAAAATGAAGCAAGCCCATGATTATGAAGCAAGCCCATGATTAAAAAAAGCAATTAAGAAGCATATTGACTTACATACTATTAATACATCTATCGTTATTTTTGGTTGTCTCTCGTCTTCATTATTGTATTTCTAGTCCAGTTCGCTTGTGGATTGAGGCATGTGATTGCAGTTTTCGGCCATTGTTGATGTTTACTGTTATCTTGTTTTTGTAATCTAAACAAATTTCCCCTTTATAACAAGTCTTTTTACTTATTTATCTGTTATCACTGGTAATACATATTTTATTGCCTCGTCTATATGTAATTTTTGTCGCCCGAATGATTTATGTAATATATACATAAACTGATCATAGAATAGAACAATCAACTTGTCTACAGGTGTTGACAATTTGATTTTGATTGTTTTCTACACTGAAGTGCACTTTAAATTTGTTAGTATTATGTGTAAAATTTCAATGTTATTTATAGCTCAGTTGTCGGCATCCATTTCGCTTGAGGCCTTAAATGTGGAAAATCGCAAGAACAAGTTTACTTACCAATAAAGTCTAAAATAAAACAGGTGTCAGGTGTCCCCATTCCAATGAAAACATTTGGAAATAGTTTATTCATTGGTTCAGTTAGTTCAGCAATTTTCTGTTTGTTTTATGCAGCAAATATCTGTTTAAGTTGTTTTCTTTACCCTTGTTCTTGTCCTTGAATCAGTCTTGGGTAATAATAAAGACATATTATTTAATCATTCCCAAAACATCTAAACTTGTTATAAAATGTTAGCAATCAATCAAAGACATTATGATTTATGTCTACACTTACTTTTCCTGGATGTAATTTGGAATCATCATATCCACTATCGGCCAAGTGCGAATCGATGAGAACATTATCAAAGTCTAAAGCAATAGATGCGATCACGATAAAGAAATTAATACTGTAATAAAATCAGTAATATTTATAGCAGTAATAACGATTTTTTTCAACAATCGCATTTTTGCTTGACTATAATGATCTCGTCGATTCACACTTGGCCGATGTATGGAAAGCTTGGACCCAATTGATTTTGTCGATACATATTTACATAGATCTCCTTTTAGTACTAATGTTTTTTGAAAGCCACATCAACACTGGTTGCTCTTGTTGACATTTTTCGAAATTTTGCCTAACATTCATTAATAAATCTCTTTTGGCATAACTGACACAGAATTGCATGCACATTTCGTGCACAAGAAAATAAAAAATGAACATTTATTCGTTCGGAACATCATACAAAAAAGAATAGATAAAAAGATACGTACTGAGGCCGTTGGGTTTCTCTAGGTTGTGATTATCACAACTTGAACCTATAATTAACCATGAAAGGATATGGAGTAAATGTAAGAATGATATAGGTACTACCTCATATTACAGAGGTACAACAAGACTAATTTGATCTTCTATTGCAAAATAACTAATTCTAAGTACAGAATAGATATTAAAGTCAAGATGATAATATATACTAATAATGTACTGGTAATGTACTGGCTGACTAATTAAAGGGCAATCTCAATAAATGCACTCAGTACAACAATACTCTACGCAAATTTTTATTGAAAGACTGAACACATGTCATCCGTGAAATACCATCTGCCTACACCTATATATAACCTTTTTTATGTTTTTTTTTTTCTGCTATAGAGTATTTTTGTGTTGAAGTTATAATTACCTGTGCAATTTACCTGTATGATACATGTCTAATACTTTATATCTTGAAAGTAATCGCCTCGTTATCATGTGAAAATTGTGTCTTGTAGCTATTCCAAGGCTGTCATTCGGTTAGGGACCGACCATTTAACCTGAAAAGGGGGGGGGGGGGG
>MJUU01055603.1:0-19508 GCA_002080025.1 Modiolus philippinarum | reverse complement strand
CAGTTTCAACACTTAGTACAATATGGAACATTGTGAGTTCAAATTTGCTACCAGATAATTTTTATGGGGATAAATGTGGTACAAAATTCCATAATTGTTAATTTTAGGCTTTAATGGATTCTTTTAACGGATTTGGAACGCGTCCAAATTTAATCAAAGTTTTTCGTAAAATCTTGAAAAAATCATTCCAGAAGTTTCCATGTTCCCTAAAAATGTTCAAAACCGACTAAAATGACAATTTTTAACCAATACTTACAGATCGGGATAATTATGTCTCGCAATAATGGAAAACGATTTTTCTTAGAATTAAAATCTTTGAAAAAATTACCAAATTTTACCGAAATCCACCAATAGAAATGACCAAAAGAAGAAATTTGGTACATCGGAAATCGTTATTTGGACATTTCTACAGTCTCTGAATCCAATAAAGCCTTGCCGTTTTGAAATCATACAGGCATTGGGCCTTGTTCTGATTTAACAACAAAAACTCAGATTTCAAAATTTTAGAGATTAAGAAAAATCTTGCTCGAAAGTTTTCAAATTCATGCCTGTCTTAAAAATGGCCTGAAAATTGACAGAACAATAATTTAATGGCAATATTCAGCAAAGAAATTGTTTTGTTTTCACATTTCATCACATCAGTGAAAATCAATCTTCTAAAATGTCGTAAAATTGGATAATCTCCCCTGTATTCAAACATTACCTGGAATATCTACAACTGTCAACTTAAACACAAATAGGAATGTTAATTGTTGTCTTACCTTTGTATCAACAATAACAACAACGATCTTTAATAAGAATTCGTGCATTGAATTGAAACTTATTTTCCTGGTCAAAGATACCATATTTTGTCTTACAATTGGGTTGTGCCTAATTTCATAACTTTTCACCTAAAGACAACAATATGATACATGATTAAAGTTTGACATCCAAATATCAAAATTATCTCATTCGTAGTATTTTGAACAAATACCGCTTACCTCCATTCAGCATCAAAAATGATGAACATGTAAAAATTTAGGTGATGCTTAACTTTTGGCGGACTGTATATAATAAGTTAGGTATATATATGGCAAACTAAATGTAACAAAATAGGCAAGTAAAAAGAACTAAACTAAAAAAAAACAAAAAAACCTCAAAAACACGAACGAACGAAATAAACAAACGGCAAGTATGAAATGGTGCTTCGGGATAGTAACAACCCCTTGACAAATTTGCATGTCACCATGGCATGGTAACTTACATATACAATTTTAATGCACATAAATTATTGGCGACCGCATTGCAACATGTGACTTCATCTATTCACGAAGATGCATCTGTCATAGCTCAGTCCTAATATGTATGACCTCTGACACTACTCTGCAGACAAGAAATTTATTTCGAAATGGCCCGCCAGGGTACTAAATCGGCATCTATTAATATCACAAAGCCGATGCCTCTATAATGATAGATTGTTGCGTTCTTTTCCCCGAGAGTTTCATGGGCCCAGTAGTCAGTACTTTGCATTGTCCCGATTATAAAATCAGAAATTTTAAAATTTGGTAAATGTCGAAGCTAAGGAGTATCTCCCTTTGTTTAGCTCGTTCATTAGACGGTTCTTTGGCTTTCGATTTGAGTACCTCAACCAATGCCTCATCATGGTGACGTGTTCGTGGTTCCCATTACAAGAGAATTTCAAAGTACCTTCTATGAAGTAAGTAAGGCACCAAACCGTCAATCCAACAGATTAGTACAAATGTATGGCAAATTAAGTACTACTTCTTAAAACAAAAAGAGAAAAATGAAGGCACAAACATAAACGTGTACCCAAACAAAAACTAAGGTTGAGACCAGGCCTCGGGATCATGAAATTTAAGACTGCATATAGACAGCCTTCCTTTTCAATACAATTGGTTCAAATTTAAGCCGTTCTAAGATTATACATGATCCCAAAATCAAGATAAATTTCTACTTTACAAAAATTGAAACATAAACACTAAGCATAAGACAGTTCATGATTCCGAAGCCAAGTGTACCGGTAGAAGTCAAATTCGGTAAATGTAGAAGTAACAAATCAAACTGTCAAAGGAGAAGGTATGTGCACATTTGTAACAAGGATATCAAGTTCACGATGTCGACCATAAAATTGAAATTGAAATTATCTATCTTTTTGTGTTTATATTTCAAATTACAGAAATGGCAGTGACAGAAATAGCCCGTGTAATATTTTGCCGGTACCGACTGAATAGCCACGACCAAAACTAAAATTCCCGCTCAGTAAAAATTATCATTTTCCCGCTTTCCCGAACCATTTTTACCTAATTTCACGTGTCCCGCTCTACTTCGTTTCCCGTTTTCACGCACCATAATTTGACTTTCACGAGTCACGCTTACAGAAAAACGGTCGATCCCGTGTGACGATTAGACCCCCAATGAGACCCCCTAAATGCACAGTCTAGTCTAGGTAAAGGACAGAACGCAATTAAATAAACACGAACATTACAATAAATGGTAAATTGTAAATCTGTATATGACCATTTTTTCTAAATTCTTCATCCTAATGATGTAAATGATTTCTCTCTAACATTTTTTTTTTGATCAATGTCTCTTCATACGCAGAAATGTAGTTTATCAAGACTTACATACCATAACCTTAAATTTTGACTAAAAATTAAGATGACACAGGATTTGTTTTTTTGTAGCACGTGCTTGTATTTATTATTTTCATGGCCTTGTCTTCTTCCTTCTTCAATATCAAACGTTATTTCATTTTACACGTAACTGCTTCAAAGACTCAGACTCGTATTTTTCTGATATTTAGATTTAAATGTTGATTTTATGTGTTATTTGTTACCAAGAAAGATTTGTGTGGTTCCAAAAAATAAAATTGCGACCTAAAATAAGAAATGAAGGGATATGGAGTAGATACAAATGAGACAAAGTCTCTACAAACACATTCTAAAACAAAGCAATGGAGCAATGCTTTTATTGTTGTTCTTCATCTAGAAGTAACCACGAGACCTTCAACAATGAGGTTTGCTCATACCTTATACATGTTATATTAAGTTAAGAGCACCGGTTTTAGAAGAATTCATTGCTAATAGTATTTTTCTTCTTACAATCATGGTTAAGCTTAATCTTTCACGATCATAAATTTCGTCACCTCATCCTTCACGATCATTTTTGGATGAAAATGCACAAAATCATATTTTGCGTATTTATCGTTTAGGTAGTACAAAAATAAAACCCATCATTAGTAAACATTTACATAAGTAATATACGTTGTAGCAGAAACTTGATCATCGAGCAAAGGCATTTTCCCAAAAGAGCAAAAATTGTGTTACGAATCTTCAAAAAGTCAGTAGGGTTCAACGTCGCCTTTTGTAATTCTGAGCAACATGTTGCACCTTTTAAATATTTTTTGGTTCTAAAAGATAGTCCGATAATAATCATTTTGACAGACACATTTCTTTTTCCCGGTAAGTTCTGTCGTTTTTCAATATATCAAGTTTTTTCCAAAAAAAGTCTCAATTTAATCCCTCACGATGGTGTCGCCTAATCCCTCATGATCCGGTCTCAAGACTCAACCACCGTTACAAATCCCTCACGATCATTTTTATCGGCGTCACCGAATGACAACCATGTATTCGTATTAGTCACTTTTGTTTCTTTGTAAAAACGAATTTTTTTTTGCAGTAATATACCTGTGAATTAAAAATCCACCCACGGTTTGTCTGATCAAATATTTAGAGTTATTGAATTTCTGAAACTCACAACTCAAATAAGTGAATTCAGTGTTTCAAAAAATTGGAGTTATTCAGACTATCAATGTAAATGGGGTATGAGCATATCTCATTGTTGAAATACCCATGATGACTTCAAGATAAAGAACTACATTAAACTGATAAGTCCATTGCTTAGTTTTACTATTTATAATGAAATGGTATAGAGTAAATGCACATGAGACAAAGTCTCTACGAATATATGGTAGAACCAAGCAATGGAACAACGGTTCTATTGTTGTTCTTCATCTTGCAGTACCATGCAACAATGAGCTTTGCTCATACCTCATAGTTAGTTCAAGACACCTCCCCCTAGCACCAGTTTGAGCAAAATCGATTGTTTATTGTTGAACAACGTTGCATTCATGTTTTTATGTATATGTAGAGACTTTGTCTCACGTACATTTACTTTATATCCTAAAGTTGTCTATTTATATCATATCATCCATTTTCTATAAGTTGGTATAACACAAGTAATATTGTAACGAAGTGAATATACAAATGTATCTTTACTGGAGACAACACCAATTCCATAAAGTGTTATACTATTGCAGATTAAACCAGATGCTCACATGTGAGCCTGTATCGCTCACCTGGTGGCTACTGATCAAATAAGATTTCAGTTAATCTCTAGTCAGTCATCTGGTAGATTTATCGGATGTTAAATGGTCTATTTAATATCAATTTGATATTTGAAACGGTTTTCAAGAAGTAACAATTTAGAAAAATTTCCCATAGAGTTCCATGTTAAACTGTACTCCACAGTGGCAACCATTTTAGATTTCTGATTGGTACCAACATACAACATTTTGTAGTTTTGTAGATGACCATCAAGTTACAATGCCTGTTTAATATCAATTTGATATACGAAACGCTTTTCAAGAAATAGCAATTTACAGCATTTTCCCATAGGGTCCAATGTTAAACTAAGATCTGCAGCGGCGGCCATCTTAAATTTATGATAGGTACTAAAATTCTACATTTCACTAATGTCGATCATGCTACCATGCTTAGTTAATATGATCTTGATGTGTGAAACGGTTTTCAAGAAATAACAATTTACAACATTGTCCCATACGGTCATATGTAAACTAAAATCCTAATTGGTATCAACTCTAAGACGGGTTTTCAATTTTTTTTTTCAAAATTGCAGAGCGGGTAGATCTTGCCATGCTGTTCATTTCACCCCCTTGCCAGATTTTTGATATCTGTAAGGGTTTTGACTTATTTGCAAAAACAGCAATTTACCCCTATGTTATATTTTTAGCAAAAGCGGCCATGTTGTTTTGTCTACTGATTAATCGAGCACAATTTTGAAACTGCATACCTTGGTAATGCTTCAGGCCAATTTTGGTTACAGTTGGTTGTGCAGTTTCAAAGGAGAAGATTTTTGAATATAGGACAAAATGTATAAAATTACGAAAAATTAACAAATAAAGGGCAATATCTCCTTCATGGGTTTTAGATTTTTCTTCAAAATTTCCGTGTTGGTAGATCTTTGTATGCTGAACATTTTTGCAATTTAAAGTTGACTTCTATCTGTTTTAGTTTTTCTAATAATAAATAAAATATATCAAAATTTTGAAAATTTTACGGAAAAAGGGTAATAACTGCAAGTTTTTTTTCGGATGTTCTTCAAAATTGCAGGGCTGGTAGATCTTGCCATGCTGATTAGTGTAACTGGTATCAGATTTTTGATGTCTGTAACGGTTTTTGACTTGTTTGCAAAAACAGTAATTTACCCCTATGTTCTATTTTTAGCAACAACGACCATGTTGTTTGGTCTTAACTTTTCACACAAATGTTAATCTGATACACTAGATATGGTACAGTATTGAACAGTAAGAACAGCCGAGTTTTGCAGACAAAGACAACTTGTAATTTTATTTTCGCACTTGACGGAGATACCTCAGTTTTTGTAGGGGTTCACACTTATAGTTCTTTAGTTATGTGGCGTTCTTGTTCATTTTTGTTGATTTGTTTTGTCTTTGTAATTCTGTCTCATTTCATGTTGGATATTACATTTTATCGATAATTTGTATGAGTTTCCTTTGATCTACAGAGACTGATATTCTTAGTATCACCGAACTGGACACTATCACGAAAATATCGGGTCACTGTGAAGGAGTCACCTGCGGGTTGCTATGCTGACGTCATGTTTTGACACTATCTTTGTGTTCATACACGCAATACGTTGAATGAAGAATTCATACAAAATATTGCAATAAACAATAGATAAATTGCGATTATTTCAGCTTATTTCAATTTATTATAAATTTCTATTTATCATTTTGTGAATTACCGATAAAAGAAATATAGGACATTTTGTTTTTGATACGGACTTTGTCATGGCGTAACGCATCAAGCTCGCCCTAACGGGCTCATTTGATACTGGCCGTTATAAAGTCCGTATCAAAAGCAAAATGTCCTATATTCCATACATAATAAAGTGCCGTGATTTTAGATTTCCCCCTTTCATAGTTTTTGCTTCGGTATTCGTTTGCTGATGTATTGAATATAGTATATTTGCCGTATAAAATGTACCCCCACTCTATAGAGAGGGGGGTATACTGCATTCACCTTGTCCGTCCGTTCGTCCGTGCGTCCGAAAAAAAATTCGTCACATTTTTCTCAGCTTCTACAAGAGGGATTGATTTCAAAATTGGTATGCAGCCTTTATATGGTTAGTTGTAAGGAACGTCCTATTTTGAGTCCTGTCGGATGTGTTTTTCCTGTTTGGTGAAATATGGACTTTGTAACAAAATGTAGTGAAAACATGAATTTTTCGTCGCATTTTTCTCAGCTTCTACCAGAGGGATTCATTTGAAATCTCGCACGCAACCTCTATATGACTAGTTGTAAGGAACGTTTTATTTTGAGTCATGTCAGATCCATACTTCCTGTTTGACAAAAATTGGACTTCAATTACGAAATTTAGTGAAAACATGAATTTTTGATCCAGGGTTCAATGAGTGGGGGTATACCTGGTTGCCATTCGGCAACAGCTCTTGTTTACATATATCACATTTGACGTTTTCTTAAATCATAAGATCAAATATTATTTACAGCAATTCGAAAAATGCCTTACCCACAATTTACAGAGACACTAATTGATATGATGGTATATCACTTTAGTGATCAAGTCATAATAGTATGGTCTGTCCTGCAATATGTTTCTGGCTTAAATTTAGTACAATGTATCTTTGTAAGTATGCGTAATTTTTTATGTTGCCATTGTCCTTAGATTGTTGCTTTTTGTACTGACTTTGTCGGCTTGCATTTACTTTTCCATCAGAAAGTGTTATACTTACTCTATTTATTTCAAGGAACTGTTGACCTAAAAGTTAACGAGACGCTGTGCAAATCATATGGTGATGCATGCTGAAAATCTTTTGTTCAGACACATTTTGTCCGAGTGGTCCTTTGTTCTGATTAGAACAGGCACATCCTTATCCATATTTGTTTTGGATTCTTATCAGTTGATTTCTTGCAATTCCTCAGGTGTAAAGCAAGATTATTTAAGATCATGATTAGTTGATGTTTTGTTTTGTCTTTGTGTTGGAATATTTATACGTTTGTCCTAGAATCAGCTGCTTCAATGTGTGTATTTTATTTCAGTTCTATATGAATTGCCAACATAACACCATTAATAAATTGAAAATTTTGAAAGATGCGACATATATAATTAATTAACATACAATATATATACATATAACGGTTGTTTGATAGAATGTTAGAATCAAAATTTGCAGTCGACAAGTCCACGGGTCGGTTGAAAATAACCACTGATTGTTATAATTATGAACGGCCTCAAGAGATTCCTGAAGTTTGAAAAAAATTTAACATCTCGATGAAATAATTGATAATGGTGAGAACGAACAATGTCTGCAGTGTCTGTCATCTTGCGATGTCACTTACGTTTTGAAAAATAGAACCCTTACATAGTAAACTTAGCTCTCGGCGAACGGTTTAGGTGAACAAAGTTCGATTGATTGGTTAAGGTCCTGTTGAATAATGTTAAGACCGGTTGGGAAAAATGAAAGTAAATTTCTATTTCAAGTAAAACTGGATAATGTTTTGTCCCGTTTCAAAGTAACATTTAGTTTCTTTTTTTATATATTTGAACATTTACCATTACCTTAACCTTGTTCAGCTTACTAGGATGTGAGCCTCCCAGTGTGTGATTACCATTGTCTGAGTGAACTTACATTATCGGAGGCGTTACCGTGATAAGATATGATTTGAGAAGATCAATTACGGTAGTATCAAGCTGGTTAAATTTTTGGTGGAGAACTAATACTATGGCAATTCCCAAATTACACCAGATTTATAGCTGTTTATCTTACCATTAAAACACACCTTTACTTTGTGGATAGTGATGAAACTTTATTTGGAAGCTGCTTTCCGGCGTAACGCACAGTAAATTTGCTCCATCAATTACATATATTGCACCAATATGGGAAAATTGGATATGCTGCCAAATTTTATTCTATATTTTTTGTTCCAACATGTTGACTATTTAGCTACTTATGGTTGTGCTGAGATGTTAGAATATGTAAGTCAAACTTATTTTAGAATGTTCTTAAAGTTTGTTGATTTAATGACAAAGATTTCTGATTTCCCCCTCACAATGACTGGAGCAAAAAATATCAACACAATGAAATTAAAGTATTTTCATCATATTTTCTACTTTATCACGTTTTCAATAGTTTCTGGTCATTGTTTAAGCTTGCCTCATTGTTAGACGGTTGCTGACTTCGATTGATTGAAAATCAATGTACAATATAAGACATTTCTGCGTGAAAATAAATAGATATCTTTTGGTATTGTATTATGCTTGATGAATAAACATCATACATGGGAAAATCAACACGTTTTTATCTAGTTTTCTAATAGACCATATCCGACCTATGGTATCAAGATTTACCATAGTACTATTCAATACGTCACAGTATAGAAAGCGTCACATCATAGAGTCTAAACCGTCATGAATTTGGTCAAATGGGACGAACATGTTTGTGATGTAAACATACGTAGAGCGGACAAACAACAACTGGTGAATCTGAATACCAGCTTCTGTATTTCTCTACTTTAAGTGTCTCTGTGTTGTGCACTTACTGGTTTTAAAAACTTCAATCTCATGTATTGCCATTACATTGTGCATACTTTTGTTTCAATATCATGAACAATAATAATCAGTCATTGTCATGTAAAAATACTTGAATTCCAACTCTGATTTAACCTGGTACAACGAAAGAAGACTCCAGATGTGTATTTTTCACTGCAGCCCTCCGGTATAACTGTAGAAGAATCTATGAAGGTGGAATTTGATATATTATATTTTTTTCTTTTTTTAAAGAAGTAAATGTAACTTTGTTTACAACTTGAATGCTGTATATGTTGTCAAATGAACCGATTCACCTTTAGTGTCATAATAAATCATAACAAAACAATTTGTGGTTTTCGTTTTCACAATATGTTTTTCATCTTCATGTTTTTTTCTTACCGAAGAACACACTACAAGTATATTTAAGGAAGATCGTGGAGGTAAATCGATCTATTCTGTGATTTTCACTTTCATGGTGTAGCTCTACAATATATTTTTCTACGTCAGCATTTTCCAAATACATGGTATCAAAACAGAGGTGCATATCCTTTCTATTATTTATAATTATCTGACTGGTCACATCCAATTTGGAAACACCTTGAGGAAACTCCGTTGTAATATTTCATCTGATCTTTATGTAAAGTCGACAATACTTGCCTTTTGCCTGACCATTAGACTTTCAATTTTACCGACATCTTCCGTTTCGCCCACTTTAATACATAGGCAAGCAAAGATGAGAGCGGTTGTAAGAATATTTTGCCAATATTTTTTTTTTATTTGTTGACGATCCCGCATCAATGGGTAATAAAGAACATGGATGTAACGTCGGCCGACATTTAGCAATGAATTCCGCCAAAAAGGTGCTAAGGGCCGACTTGAACTTACTATGAGTTATGAGCAAAGCTCATTGTTGAAGGCCTAATGGTGACTTCGAGATGAACACCAATAAAAGCGTTGTTCCATTGCTTAGTTTACCCGTTATTTTGAGGGACTTTATCTCATGTGCATTTACTTCATATCCTTTCATTGTTAATTCAAGAAACGATAGGAAGAAATGTTAGCTTTCAAGCGTCCATTGTTATCAATATATTCCTTATAGTAATGACTTATTCATGGATGTAACATGGTCTTTCTATTTTGCTAGATATTTGGCTAGATAAGATGCAGATTGTTCCTAAATTCCAATTATTCAAAAGAAGAAAAATACAGTGTAACAGAAACTGAAATTGAAGAACTTGGCTAGCTTTTTTGATTGAGCTTTATGTCATGCAAATACTTTGATTATTTGACCAAAAAGAACTGTACTTTGGCATCTCAAGTCGAAGTGAAAAAAAGTATGGTACTGAATGAAATATTGATCAATGGTCCAAATATTTCAAGTTACGATCGACCATTTTGCTACCCAGTTGCAACGTTATTACAAAGCCTAAGCACACAGTCTGCAATATAGCGGATTCTGTGAAAAATCGTTTGCCCGTTTTGCAATAAGAAATTGTATTAATATATATGTTGATTAATTACATATTATGTCGTTATGAAGTTGTCGACCTATAGTAATGATATTATATATGGCGACATGTTCATTGCTTCTTGCAATTAAGTTTGTAAAAGTACATTCATATTGATGTTCGTGTTTAATTTCGAAAGACATATAGCATTTTCTACGTAAATTGATTGAATACATTTTCCATAAGGTTCACATTATAGGGAGACGACCAATATGACAGTTTTGATGGATATGTTTTTACCATACACAATATGTAAATCTCATTTCATTTAATTTTCTAAGAAATATTCAATCGACATTATTTTGTGATAAATTATGCATAAAATCTTGTTCAGCTACGTCATTCAAAACAATACAGTTTACAGTAAAACGGCAACCCAATACAGCCGGTAGAAAAATATTTTCATAGTACAAGCTCATTCATATTTCTAATCAAGTTATTAGTAAGTCTTTCGTCTTCCATATGGCTTTTGCAAAAACAGTCAAATATTAACTCAATCAGTATTGGCCAAATGGGTATCGGGATTTTTCTCTTTCAATAGTTCATTTTAATCAAAGTTCATTTTACCTGTAGTCCATCATTGACACATGTTACCTGTTAGCGAGAGAAAGTGGGAAATAGTTCATAAGAAAATCTATGATCGTAAGAATGATCCTTTCTACGGATGATACAGAAATTTACTTCTTCACGATTGTAACATAGCCTAAATTAAAAATTACAGGTTTTGTCTTTACCTGGATTGACTCGCTGAGAGTGTGATGAGTTTTATTTACGGAACAGGACTGTCTTACCTTCCCGAATCACATGTATTTAATCTCAGGTTTACGAGAGTTTTTACTACTGGGTGCTTTAATTTGAATGTTGTTTTGTGATTCTCATATTTTTTGCTGATGTCTTGTGTTTTATGCTGTGTATTTTTATACGTTGTTTTTCTCGTTATGATCATGTATTTGTCTTGTGTAGTTGACATTACTTTGTTCCTATTGTATTCTACTGCTGTTCTTTTTTACTTAATTTTGATTTCATTAGCGTTTTGGTTGTCTTCATCAGATCTCACAGCAATTTCACAAGATTTCACTCTGTCTGAGCTAGTTTTGTCTGCGGAATCCTGGATGTTGAAAATTTAAATAAAGAAAACTCCCTCAAATAATCAATTCAAATAATCATTACTTCGGTGCTGACCCGAAAGCCGATTCTATTTGGAACCTTACAATATCTAAAAATTGTAAATTTTGTTGAAAACTAAGGAGTATTTCCCTCATGCAAAGCTCTGTCCTTAGCCGATTTTGGCTTTACATTTAGATCATATTGGTGTTTTGTTCTCAGTTTTTTAACATCTTTGAATTTATGGTCTTCCAAACATTTCGATTTTATCTGCACTGAAGAGACATAAGTTGTCGAAATGTGCATATGCAGAATTTAAATTCACAGTAACCTTGGTATTTAGTCATTTCATATTAACTTTTAACGTCACATGAATTAATTACAAAAACTGGCATTACATTGAAAATTAATGTATGTTATCCAGAAAATTTTCACTGCGGGACTTTTTAGATCAAAATTGTCTTTGGTGGTCGCTACAACATAACAGTGATTTGGCTAATATAAGAAAAATGCAGTAATGAATCTTCTACTGTTGCCGACTAGAAGAATTATCATCGATGGACGTAAATTGTAATATATGATTCTGTATATTAATTCCTTTCTAGTATTATGGCTCATTTGTTCTTAAAAGCATTTGAAAGAAGAGAAAGACCAATATTTTGTTCTGTAATTGCAGGTTTTGTCTGAAACTGATTTATTTCAAAAGTCACATTGGGAGGTAAAAATAAACATGATTAATTCTAAAATTGAAATAATAGTGCCAGCATAGATATTTGTATCCTCCAAAATTTAAATCAGTTATCAGTTTTCATCTTTCTTGATTATGAATTTGTGGGTTCTTGTTAATATGTGTAATAATGAAAAAAGGAATTTAATTTTTTATGATTGTGTAAATAAAGTGGACAGAAATGACACTCTGATCTGTTGTGTATGTAAGTGTTCCCTTATGGAGGGTATAGCCCCCCTTTCTTGGACTCGAGACTTAAGCCTTATTTTTGGCGTACTTTTGACTTGACCATTTGAGTCCATGGACTCAACGAACTCAAAAGTCATAGCATTTTGGACTTGTTCTTCAAATTTATAAAAAAAATAAAAAATAAAAAAAGGACTCCGGACTCTTAAATTTTTGGTGTACTCTGGACTCCAGGGGTAGGATGGTCATACCCCCTTATGATATTCATGAAATATTTTTTTCCTGGGCCCGTTATTTGTCCTACTCTATGTTAACTTAATTAAACTTTTACATTTCTGATGTCGTGTAATCAGTATAGAATGCAAATATTATGTTTTTTTCTCTTTCGCAAGCACATTTTTGTAAATAATAATCCAACGAATACTTTCATGTACTTTTTCGCTGCTGTTTTTTTTTAAGTCACTTTTATCAATCTTCTATCACTATTCATCAAATAGTGCCCGATCTTTTGCTGTGTTGCTGTGTTAAAACTCTATATTGATTAGAACATTAACCCTGTATCATTTAGTCGAGAATTAACTGAATTCCATATGGTTATCTACCTTCATTCTAAGTATCGTGTTAAATAAAATCATATGATCGTTTATGTATTCATAATACTCGCGCTTTTCATAAAAATGCAATGCTCCACAAAATGTAGCTGATTTTTCTAATTTATTGTTTATTAAGTTGATGATATCTACTCAGCCTTTTATAACCACTTCATGATTTGGGGAAATTTCAAATTACAGTAGTAAACATAACACCATACACAATTCTTGGAAAAGGTTAACTGCATTGCATTTTATTAAGTGTAAAGGAATTTTAATTTGATGCTTGCAACAGCATCACAAAGTGATTTGACTTTTATATGAAAATTGAAATGATGAGTTCTTTACTCTAGATTCTAAACAAGAAGTAATATCATCGATGGATGTAATGATTCTATATATTGATTGATTTGAATTTGATCCTCTCTAGTATTATGGCCCATTTGTTCTTTTGAAAGAACACAAAGACCTATGTTTTGTTCGGTAATTGCATGTTTTCTGTGAAACTGGTGTATTTCAGAAGTCACATAACAGTACAAAAGAAAGTGCAAAATGGCCATGATTAATTCTGAAATAAAAGACAAACTGTCAGCGTAACTATTCGTTTCCCCAAAATTAAATCATTTATCAGATCCCAACATTTTTCATATCAAACTCAAAAATCCTTGTGAATATGTATTAATATTACTTTGAAAGGAGTTTTAGTTTTCTTATGATTGTATAATTATAGTTGGACGGAGAAGACATAAAGAAAAGCCACTCTAACACGTTTTGTATTTAGGCGTTCCCATATTATGTTCAAGAATAACCTTCCCTGTGCACGTTATGATAAGTTTTTATGCCCCCATCGTTAGACGATGGGGGCATTAACTTTTACCATTGTCCGTCCGTCCGTCCGTCCGTCCGTACGTACGTCCGAAATTTTCGTCAAGGATTTCTTAGCTTGTGTGTAAGGAATGATTTGATATTTGGTCTGAGAATTTGGTATGACGAGTTGTTTCGTGTCTCCCCTTTTCAAGTCCGTGACTCATCTACTTCCTGTTTGCCGAAATATATCTGGCGGGGTCATCCGTGTCCCATGGACACATTTTCTTGTATTTTCTTTCATTTTTAGCTCACCTGGCTATGCCAGGGTGAGCTTTTGCCATCACTATGCGTTCGTCGTCCGTCCGTCCGTCGTAAACTTTTCATTCAAAGATCTTCTCCTCTGAAACTACTGGGCCTATTGCAACCACAATAGTCCTCGGGTGGTCCCTTACAAAAAAGGTGTTTTTTTTTAGGTCCGTGCGATTTCCAAGATTGCCGCCAGCGGGAAACATAGTTTTAACATTGGACCCTATGGGAAAACACTTTCAAAGGTCTTCTTCTCTGAAACTACTGAGCCAATTGCAACCAAACTTGCCCACAATAGTCCTTGGGTGGTCCCTAACAAAAAAAAAGTGTTTTTTAGGTACGCGCAATTTCCAAGATGCCCGCCAGCGGGAAACATAGTTTTAACATTGGACCCTATGGGAAAACACTTTCAAAGGTCTTCTTCTCTGAAACTACTGAGCCAATTGCAACCAAACTTGCCCACAATAGTCCTTCGGTGATTCCTTACAAAAAAGATGTTTTTTTAGGTCCGCACGATTTCCAAGATGGCCGCCAGCGGGAAACATAGTTTTAACATTGGACCCTATGGAAAACACTTTTAAAGATCTTCTTCTCTGAAACTACTGAGCCAATTGCAACCAAACTTGGCCACAATAGTCATTGGGTGGTCCCTTACAAAAAAGGTGTTTTTTAGGTTCGCACGATTTCCAAGATGGCCGCCAGCGGGAAACATAGTTTTAACATTGGACCCTATGGGAAAACACTTTCAAAGGTCTTCTTCTCTGAAACTACTGAGCCATTTGGAACCAAACTTGGCCATTACAGTCCTTCGGTGGTCCTTTGCAAAAAAGGTGTTTTTCAGGTCAGGGCGATATTCAAGATGGCTGCCGGCAGGTAACATAGTTTTAACATTGGACCCTATGGGAAAACACTTTCAAAGATCTTCTTCTCTGAAACTACTGAGCTTTATGGAACCAATTTTGGCCATAACAGTCCATCGGTGGTCCTTTGCAAAAAAGGTGTTTTTCAGGTCATAGCGATATTCAAGATGGCCACCGGCGGGAAACATAGTTTTAACATTGGACCCTATGGGAAAACACTTTCAAAGATCTTCTTTTCTGAAACTACTGAGGCAATTGGAACAAAATTTAGCCACAATAGTCATTGGGTGGTTCCTTACAAAAAGGTGTTTTTTTAGGTTCGCACGATTTCCAAGATGGCCGCCAGCGGGAAACATAGTTTTAACATTGGACCCTATGGGAAAACACTTTCAAAGGTCTTCTTCTCTGAAACTACTGAGCCAATTGCAACCAAACTTGCCCACAATAGTCCTTGGGTGGTCCCTAACAAAAAAAGTGTTTTTTAGGTCCGCGCAATTTCCAAGATGGCCGCCAGCGGGGAACATAGTTTTAACATTGGACCCTATGGGAAAACACTTTCAAAGGTCTTCTTCTCTGAAACTACTGAGCCAATTGCAACCAAACTTGCCCACAATAGTCCTTCGGTGATTCCTTACAAAAAAGATGTTTTTTAGGTCCGCACGATTTCCAAGATGGCCGCCAGCGGGAAACATAGTTTTAACATTGGACCCTATGGGAAACACTTTCAAAGATCTTCTTCTCTGAAACTACTGAGCCAATTGCAACCAAACTTGGCCGCATTAGTCATTGGGTGGTCCCTTACAAAAAAGGTGTTTTTTAGGTTCGCACGATTTCCAAGATAGCCGCCAGCGGGAAACATAGTTTTAACATTGGACCCTATGGGAAAACACTTTCAAAGGTCTTCTTCTCTGAAATTACTGAGCCAATTGCAACCAAACTTGCCCACAATAGTCCTTGGGTGGTCCCTTACAAAAAAGATGTTTTTTTAGGTCCGCTCAATTTCTAAGATGGCCGCCAGCGGGGAACATAGTTTTAACATTTGACCCTATAGGACAATATTTTCAAGGATCTTCTTCTCTGAAACTACTGAGCCAATTGGTATCAAACTTGGCCACAATAGTCCTTTGGTGGTCCCTTACAAAAAAAGGTGGTTTTCAGGATCGCTCAATTTCAAAGATGGCCACCAGCGGGGAAAATAGTTTTAACATTGGACCCTATGGGAAAACACTTTTAAAGATCTTGTTCTCTGAAACTACTGCGCCAATTGGAACCAAACTTGGCCACAATAGTCCTTGGATGGTCCCTTACAAAAAAGGTGTTTTTCAGGTCAGGGCGATATTCAAGATGGCCACCAGCGGGAAACATAGTTTTAACATTGGACCCTATGGGAAAACACTTTCAAAGATCTTCTTCTCTGAAACTACTGAGCCATTTGGAACCAAACTTGGCCATTACAGTCCTTCGGTGGTCCTTTGCAAAAAAGGTGTTTTTCAGGTCAGGGCGATATTCAAGATGGCCGCCGGCAGGTAACATAGTTTTAACAGTGGACCCTATGGGAAAACACTTTCAAAGATCTTCTTCTCTGAAACTACTGAGCTTTTTGGAACCAAACTTGGCCATAACAGTCCATCGGTGGTCCTTTCCAAAAAAGGTGTTTTTCAGGTCAGAGCGATATTCAAGATGGCCACCAGCGGGAAACATAGTTTTAACATTGGACCCTATGGGAAAACACTTTCAAAGATCTTCTTTTCTGAAACTACTGAGCCAATTGGAACAAAACTTGGCCACAATAGTTATTGGGTGGTTCCTTACAAAAAGGTGTTTTTTTTTAGGTTCGCACGATTTCCAAGATGGCCGCTAGCGGGAAACATAGTTTTAACATTGGACCCTATGGGAAAACACTTTCAAAGGTCTTCTTCTCTGAAACTACTGAGCCAATTGCAACCAAACTTGCCCACAATAGTCCTTGGGTGGTCCCTAACAAAAAAAGTGATTTTTAGGTCCACGCAATTTCCAAGATGGCCGCCAGCGGGGAACATAGTTTTAACATTGGACCCTATGGGAAAACATTTTCAAAGATCTTCTTCTCTGAAACTACTGAGCCAATTGCAACCAAACTTGGCCACAATAGTCCTTTGGAGGTCCCTTACAAAAAAGGTGTTTTTCAGGATCGCGCAATTTCCAAGATGGCCACCAGCGGGGAAAATAGTTTTAACATTGGACCCTATGGGAAAACGCTTTTAAAGATCTTCTTCTCTGAAACTACTGCGCCAATTGGAACCAAACTTGGCCACAATAGTCCTTGGAATGTCCCTTACGAAAAAGGTGTTTTTAGGTCCATGCGATTTCCAAGATGGCCACCAGCGGGAAACATAGTTTTAACATTGGACCGTATGGGTAAACACTTTCAAAGATCTTCTTCTCTGAAACTACTGAGCCATTTGGAACCAAACTTGGCCATAACAGTCCTTTGGTGCTCCTTTGCAAAAAAGGTGTTTTTCAGGTCAGGGCGATATTCAAGATGGCCGCCAGCAGGAAACATAGTTTTAAAATTGGACCCTATGGGAAAACACTTTCAAAGATCTTCTTCTCTGAAACTACTAAGCCAATTGGAACAAAACTTGACCGCAATAGTTAATGAATGGTCCCTTGCAAAAAGGTGTTTTCAGGTCAGCGCGATTTCCAACATGGCGGCCAGCGGGGATCTTAGTTTTTACATTGGACCCTATGGGAAAACACATTCAAAGATCTCCTCTTAAACTACTTAGCTTATGGAACCAAACTTGGTCAAAATAGTCTTTATGTGGACCCCTGAAAAGAAAACTGTTTTTTTTTAGGTTCACACTTTATCCAAGATTACTGCCAGCAGGGAACATAGTTTAACATTGGACCCCATGGAAAACACACTTTATCCAAGATTACTGCCAGCAGGGAACATAGTTTAACATTGGACCCCAAGGGAAACAGTAACAGAGGCCTTCTCTTCTTTAACTTATAAGGGATATTGGATTTATATTTTAACTATATATATGGGCTCTTTAACATAAAATGTCTATGTTAATCAAGGACCAGATGAGCGATACAGGCTCTTGAGAGCCTCTTATTTAAATTTTTTATATTGTCTAATAAGATTTATTATCTGTAAAGATTGCAAATGTTTACATTTGTTTCTTTAGCAAGCATATTTTTGAAATAAAAGGCCAACGAATACTTGCATGTACTTTCTGCTGATGAGGAATTAATTTCCGAAATGGCCATACAGCTCATTTAAATTATTGCAGTTGGAGTGAACATATGTGTTATGGTCTCATGTTCATTTACTCCATATCCTTTCGTAAAATATTTCTAGTTGCTGTTTTCGTTATGTTACTTTTTATCAATCCTTTATCAGTATTCATCACAAACACTTAAACATATGAGCATTTCGACAACTTATGTCTCTTCAGTGCAGTAAAAATGGATGAAAAAGAAAGGAAATGTAAACGTTTGGAAGACCATTATTTCAAAGATATTCAAAAACTGATAGATAACAAATAACCAACATAATCTTAAAGTAAAGCCTAAATCAGCTAATGACCGAGCATTGCTTGAGGGAGATACTCCTTAGTTTCAACAAAATTTACAAAAATTTAGATATTGCAAGGTTCCAAATAGAATCTGCTTTCGGGTCAGCACCAAAGTACTGACTACTGGGCTGGTGAATACCCTAGGGGACTAACAGTCCACCAGCAGAGGTATCGACCAAGTAGTAACAAAACAACGGCAGTAGAATACCGAAGGAACAAAGCACAAGATTACACAAATCAAAGTCCAGAGACAAGGCAAAAGCAAGAACACCAAAAGACGGAAGACCAAAGACACCACATGCCCACAAAACACACGAACATTACATATACAACACAAAAAACTAAAGCACTAACAGTGTGAACTCTCAATAAACAAGAATGACATCAGGTGCTCCGGAAGAGTAAGCATGTCCTGCTCTGCACACAGCACCCGTCACACGGTCAGTGAGGTATATGTTTTGAAAGATCTGTTAGGTAACTGATTGGTTGTTATCATTTTCTAACCCTTAGACAAAACCAACTAAAACCATGGTACGTGTAACTTTCCTAACCCTCAAACAGTACCAAGGTGAAATTTTGAAAAGCTTTTGTAATCATTTTAGTATTCAAACGTGGACAAGCACAGACATCACTAACGAAGACAAAACTAAAATTTAACAAGACAACACTAAAAAACTAAAGCACTGTGAACTCCCTTAAAAACCGAGAGCGACACCAGGTGGTCCGGAAGGATAAGCATGTCCTGCTCTAAATAACTAAATTCCAGAGTTACTGTGAATTCATTTCTGCATATGCGCATTTCGACAACTAATGTCTCTTCAGTGCAGATAAAATCGAAACGTTTTGAAGACCATTAATTCAAAGATGTTCAAAAACTTATAGAGAACATATATCGCTTAGAATTCCCTTTTTAAGATCGTCAACTGCATGGATTTCATACTATGGAATAAAAAAGATAACAGGAAACACCTACAATGGCCGAA
>MJUU01055602.1:2943-21547 GCA_002080025.1 Modiolus philippinarum | reverse complement strand
AATGTCGAAAAAGGAAAAAGGAAAAAGTAGACTACTTGTCATTCGTTATAGCTTGCCTGAATAAATAAAAGTGACAACAAAAGTCCGAATCGATCAAAGGAAGAGACCAGTAAGGAAAATCCGTATAACATTCGACTGAATCAGGGAAGCACAATCCGACACAGAACATTTTTGGCAAGCCGTCATATTCCCGACTTGGAACGGGCATTTTATAAATAAAATGGTGGGTTAAAGCAGGTTTAATGATGCATCAACCTCCCGCTTATATGACGACTAACTATATCTTCTCTCTGTCCAGATTGTGTTAAATGTCAAAGCCATAATATTGTCAGGGGGTACTACACCAATTCAATACGCCAATGTTTGACAGACCTCGAAAATAGTACTATAAAAATAGTGCCTTTTAATTTGTAGTGACTCTAGCCAATTGATACATGTTATAATCAGCAAGATCATAGAATATTTCTAGGTGAATGACGGAGAGCAAAGAACAGTTGAAAAAAAACATGATTAGAACGGATCGAATGAAATGCGACCAAATACCGAAAATTCTCTGTAGCGACTATGTGCAAAACTAACCGGAACGTTTATTTAACGTTTGGACAAGTTGTAGACTTACAAAATGCAAAATTTAAAACCCTTTCTTGCAAATAAAAACACTACATGTTAATTTTGTTTCGCCTCAAAAGCTATAGATTTGTCATAATTATGAAATGTGACTTATTTTAACCATTATCTACACACAGAAACCTACACAAGTTCCAATAACATCAAGCCGTCGGTCATGTCGGCAATTATTTAACAAAAAATGAGGCAAAGTGGAACTTTTCGGATTTTTTGTTTTTCCAAATTTTCATTACTTCGCAATTAGAAAACGAAATAATGTATCAGATTAGATAAAATAATGTTTATTCGCAATTGTTTAGAATAAATATTTTCATTTACTTTAAAAAAAAAAAAGAAAAAAAAAAAAAAGAACTTTTTCAATGTGAAAAGTAAGTTTACAAAAGAGAAATCATCAGTTCAAAATTAGATAAAAAAAAGAGTATGGCGTTGTTATCCCCAATTTACAAAATATTTGCGATTACTCTTTTAAAGTTAGTCGTGTTAAGTGGAAAGTGAAAGAAATGGAAGTTTTGTTTCGGATACAAAAAATATTGTTGACAATAATGGACGAGCCCACTTTGTGGACGAGTCTATTATTGGAGACAATATTTGAAGTATCCGAAACAAAGCTTCTATTATTCTTTTTATCGGTAATTAACAAAATCATTTGATACAACAAATTTTGAAAAATGAAATTCAATTTTGAATAAATCATGAAATTGATAAGTAAAGGAATTTGTGCGAATCTTCAAGGTTTTTGTAGATGTATATTTCTTTGTTTACATTGTAAAAGTAAGTTCTTAATGTCGCCTTTTTTATTTCCTACTATTATGGCTGTCTCACGTCCTTGTTTTGTCCTTGTTTTTCTCTGTTGCAGTTTTTGCCATGTCTTTTGACTTCGAATTTTGTAATCATCACTTCCTTTGTTCCTTCGGTATTCTACTGCCGTTGTTACATTGATGAGCTGATTGACAAGGTAAGCGTGGTTTACGTTACTTTTTGCCAATATTTTTTCGTATTCGGACAGTAGTAAATACTGAAATATTTGCCTCAAGTGATCAAGGGAAACTCATACAAATTACCGATAAAAAATATTGATAATGGTATCACTAAAAATGCAAGTATTGTGATTATAATTGAGTCATTATATCTTAGTTTTGACACAAGCTTGAAAAATAACACCAGTAAAGTAAAGTTCGAAGATTTTTATTTTTTAATGTCAAATATTTTCAATGTTAGGATCTTCAGAATCTGAATATATATCTTTTATTTGCCAATGTTACAATGTTTCTGATGTTTTATTTTTTCCAGATTTTCATTATTTCGCAATAAGAAAACGAAATTATGTCTCAGATGAGATAAAATTGTGTTTATTTGCAATTTTTTAGAATAAATATTTTCATTTACTTTTAAATATTCCAGAAATAATCCCTGTTATTAAAGAAATTACCCCAAAATTCTTTCCCAAAATACAAAAAAACAAAAAAAAACAACAAAAAAAACCCCAAAAAACTTTTCAATGTGAAAGGTTAGTTTACAAATTAAGATAAATCATCAGTTCAAAGTTAAATAAANAAAAAAAAAAAAAAAAAACAAACAAACAAAAACAAAAACATAAAAAAAAACAAAAACAAAAACAAAAAACAAAAACAAAAACAAAAAACAACCCCCCCCCCCAAAAAAAAACCCAAAAAATTTAAAAAAACAAAGTTAAATAAGAAAAAAAAAGCTTTTGGCATTGTTATTCCAAATTTACAAAATATTTGCGATTTAGTGCGTAACAGGAGATAACATTGCTACAAATCACAAAATGACAAATTGAGAGATGTACAGTAAATATACAGTAACATCAAAGAGTGATAAAACATATGCAAAATTATCAAATATCAAAACAATATAAATTCTAAATACAACACCCTATCATATTATCAGTTCAAATTAAGATAAAAAAAAACTTGGTTTTGGCGTTGTTATCCCCCAATTTACAAAATATATGCAATAACTCTTTTGAAGTGTGTTGAAGACCGTAAGGTGACCCCCAGATGCTTTGTTTTGGATCGTTTTAAGTTGTTTCCTTGACATATACCCAATTTCCTTTCTTTTTCATATTGATAATGGAATCAATGAAAAATGGGAGTTTTTTTTAGATTTATGAATTTGAAAGAGTATTGTGATTATATTATAAATGAGTCATTATATCGCAGATATCGTCCACAATGTTATACTGATTTCAATAAATGTATCACTATAATTATAATTGCCCAGTTTTTGTAGAGAATTGCAGTATTATAAACATTTACGGCCATCAACAATATAAAAGGTTATCCCTAAAATGCATAAAAATTTAGTTATTTACCGTATTTTGCTTAAAACCGATATAGATATGCCACTTTTCACTATAATTCATTATAATATGATAAAAATTATGGCAAAATCTAAGGAAGACATCACGCACATTTTTATTCCAAGATTATAACATCTATATGTACGATTTTGCCATAGATTTGGAAGAAGTGCTAGGTATTTCCTATTTGGGAAGATTCGTGCACGCAGTTCCTCGATTATTATCATGTTAACATCGCCGAAACATGTCAAGAATTCAAAATGCCTTGGAAGTAGAGATACAAAGACTGGGTTTACAATTATCTAAAATATCATCTGTTAAATCTATATAAGAAAATGTTGTCTTTGAAGTAAACTTCAATGGAAAAAGATGGTTTAAGTGTTCCTACGACCCTCACTGAGATTAAGCAATAGAATGTAGACAGTAGATTCTCACTGTTTCCTCTCATGGCTTTCCGTGAGTCAATATATGTCAGAAGGAGCCAATTAATGTCCATTACATCCACTTTTTACGTGCTACACGACAAAGACCAATAAAAGTACAACACTACAGCTTAGATTGAGGGGGAGTGAGTGTTATTTCTAGCTAAATACAGCTTTAGATAAAATCCACAGTCAATCGATTTACTTTCACATGACATAAGAGTAGTCATCTGAGATGAAGGTGTATAATTTTGATAATGCATTAGAACTCGGGAAGTTACACTTGGAAAGCAGGAAAATCTCAACATGCGAAAATGACCATTTTGTATTTGCCTTTAGATAAAACCCTAATGTCCGGTAATTAATCTTTGGCATGTGTAAAACAAAGACAGATACAATCAAAAGGTCAATTGTTCAGAGAACAAATGCAAGGTCTTTCTCCACTTTTCACCGTGATTACACGTTTGAGTTTGATTCTGTTTTCTATTTTGATCAAAATTGTGATGAAAACTAAATTTCTGATCTTTTCAACTCTTTTTCTCAACGGTTGCTAGGGACTTTTTCGAAAAATTAGCTTGTTGCTAAGGCTATTAATTCAATTCCGGTTGGCAATGCCATTTATTTTCTCTTTACATCATTACGATTTTGTATATGGTTGCTCAGGATTTTATGCCAAGTAACGTTGTTTCTAAGGACCTTGACCTTTGACGTTTATCCCATTTCGTCGGCCATATTGAAGCGAACATTTATTGTTCATACAGTTTCTTTGTATCTCTAATAGTTTTTGAGATTTAAGATAAACACAATAAAATCGGACCACGAAAACTGGTTTTTGGGGCCATAGGTCTAATACGAATGGTCAAAATATTTTGGACCAAAGTACCAAATGTAGACCTCAATAAGACACACATTTTCTCCAATACATTTGATCATCTATCTCTTACGTTTTGTGAGTTTGTGAGTTTAAGCGATAACATGGCAAAAGGTCATCGGTTACCTTGACCAGTGATCTTTGACCTTCACATTTTATGATGACCATATATCACTTAAAGGTTTCAAGTCTCTACGACTTATTGTTTAGGAGTATATCTGCAGATATATCCTCCAGATTTTACATATACATTGTACATTGTATAACGATTTAACGATGAATTTTTGACAAATCTGAAATGCTAAAAATTCCCATTTTTCATCTATTTCGGGCAAAATATTGAGTTTAAATTGACGAATGGATATTAAAATAACAATATATATTATTGTTCATGCAATATTACTATATAAAAAACGCATTTTTGTGTTTTGGCTATTTTTATGCGAACATAAAGAACAATTGATAATTAGATAAGATGAGTAAAAAGAGGGGCAAAGCTGAGATGAAATCGAAAATATAGAAAGATCCGTTTTATTGTCATGTTCAAATGTAATATTTTCGTCATTTAAATCATGTTAACACTATGCTAATATGTTTTATATTCAGGACAGAACATTGGAAGACTAAACTGTCAAAATATAGAAATGAGATGTACAAGGGGTTCTATAGACCATTAAACTTAACCAATTTCAAGAAAAATCTTATAATTTTAGTCAGATTTTTATAGGGGCAGGGGTAAGATTTAGGTATTTTTAGAAGTTGTTTGGAAAGAAATGTCACATATGAGGATTCTGTGTAAAGCTAATACCATAGGCTATCATTTAATGCAAATTGATCATAAATGGAAGGTACCAGTCAACATTTGGAAGTAATTGAAGAGAACACTTTTGCAAAAAACATTTTTTTTTCAAAATTTCGTTTGGTGAGTCCTAAATGGCTGCCTGTTCCACTATTGCGTGCAGTTAATGCTCATGTTAACTGTTTTATTTGAAGAGAGTTTAGATTAAGCCAGCTCCCGAGTTTTCAGGAAGAAGACCTTCAAAAGTTTCCTGATCTAAGTCGTCTTGTTCTACCATTAGCCTAAGTGCTGTAACTATTTCTTAACTATACTTTTTTTGTGGGATCGGTGTTGGATTTATTTTAAAATTCAGGCTCTGATAGTTTCCGGGCTGCTTGGGCAACATATTCGTGGGTATTCATGACGACTACAGTAGAACCTTTGTCGGCTTTTTTAATTATGATATCCTCTCTTTTCAAAACTGAGCAATTTAATAGTTAACTTGGGGATCCCATTGGATATGCATTCTGAGATCTCCTCTTAAACTACCCAGCCAATACATGTAGGAAGCAAACTTGGTCACAATAGTCATTGGGTGACCCTCTTCAAAGTTTGTGATTTTTATGATCCTACCTCATCTAAGATGGCCGCCATTTGGAAACATAGTTTAACATAGGACCTTATGGGGAATGAATTCAAGATCTTTTCCTCTTAGAACACTTACTCAATTACAACTTGATCTCAATAGTCCATTAATGATTATCTTCAAATTTTTAAATTTTTATCGTAGTACCTCATCCAATATCGCCGCCAGCAGGAAACATAGTTAAACATAATGAATACAAAGATCTTGTCCTTTGAAATCACTGAACCAATTGGAACCAATAATGGTCACAAAAGTCCTTGGGTTGTCCCCTATAAAGGTTGTGATTTTAATGTTGGTACCTCATTTAAGATGGCTGTCAGAGGGAAACAAAGTTGAAAGTAGGACCCTAGCTATTTGAAATACATGCATCTAAAGATCCTTTCCTTTTAAACTGGTTGAAGAATTTCTGCTAAATTTTAACATAATATTCTGTCTGTGACCCTCTTTAAAGTTTATGAATTTTATGTTCGTATCCAATATGGCTGCCAGCAGGAAACATAGATTAACATAGGATATAATTCAGCATAGGATCCAGGTGAGCGATACAGGCTCTTGAGAGCCTCTTGTTTTGTGACCTTTCGTCTTTTATATTACACATGATAGAATATAGAGGTAAGGTTTAAGATACAAATCGGTCTGCAATGAAAGTTTTACATGTCCTGGAAGAAAATCAGACGATCTGTATAGGAGTTAGTGCCCATTTTTCTTTGAATTTTTGCGTTTTGTATACTGTTTGAGATAGAAGTAAGATTGAATTGCGAAAGTGTTAAGCTTATCAAGGACTATATTTTCTACATATGTCCAGCAGGTTCGAATGTCATCCAAGTATGATGGCCGCCAGCGGGGAACATATTTCAACATAGGACACTGAAGAAAATGCAGTCAAAGATCTTCTCCTCTGAAACTACTAGGCCAATTGTAACAAAACTTGGTCACAACAGTCCTTAGGTTGTCCACTTCAAAGTTTGCGATATTTATGTTCATACCTCATTCAAGATGGTTTACATCTAGAGTAACATAATTTAATATAGAGATACTGAGGGAAGCGCATTTAAAGGTCTTATTCTCTGAAACTAACGAGTCAATTGGAACCACACTTGGTCACAATAGTCTTTGGGTGGTCTCCTTCAATGTTTGTGATTTTTTCATGTTCGAACCTCATCCAAGATAGCCGCCAGCATGGAACACAGTTTAACTTAGGGACCCTAAGGGAAATGCAGTTAAGGGTCTTCTCCTCTGAAACTACTTGGCCGTTTGGAATCACGGCCAAGTAGTTTCAGAGGAGAAGACCCTTAACTGCATTTCCCTTGAAACTTTGTTTCAGTTGTCTTTAGGTGGTCCCCTTCAAAGTTTGTGACTTTTATATTCATACTTAATCAAAGATCGCAACGAACATAGTTTAACATAGTAACCCGACGGGACATGCATTCAAAGATCTTCTCCTCTGAAACTACATAGCCAATTGGAATTACACTTGGTCTCAATAGTCCTTGTAAAATAAACCATACTCGTATTAGACTCGGTTTGAGTGGTTTAAATGATCACTTTTTTAAATATAACTTAATTCCCTCTCGGCTATGCAATATATGTAATACTGAAAAGCCTGAAACTATTGAGCACTTTTTTATTCAGTGTGATCGATATAAAAATTTATGATAATTATTCTTTCAAAAAGTAAGAGCATTACTCTGTCCAAATGTAAAGTTGATATCTTTTAAAGATATTTTATGCAACTATTTAGATAAAATCTTTATATTTGGTAATGATGATTTCTCAATGGATGACAACAAAAAGTTATTTCAATATGTGTTTGAATTTATAGAAAACAGTAAACGTTTCATGTAATTTATTTTCACAAACTTGCATTAGATCCTATTTGACTACACTACATTGTATGTGTGAGTATGTGAATGAGAGTTGTATTGTATTTTGTCTTGTATTATATTGTCTTGTCTGTTTATGTTGAGGAGAGCAACTTTGTAGCCTTTAGGGTGTTTGTAATCCTCATGAAATAAACTAGAAGTGGGAGCAGTCGCAAAGGACAGCCCGCTGTCAAGAAATAATAACCCTAACATAATCTAAAGATGTATGAATGTCGAAGGTGCATCCACTGAACAGTAAGATCATTGATGTGCAACTTGTAGTAGCTCACATATAAACATTAATGGAAACTTTAAACAAAGTCAGTCAAGTGTAAAAAGTAGGTCAAAGTGATCCATTTATCATCTGAGGCTGCAAGACTCTCGGAAGATGCATCCACTGACCACAGATGAGTGATGTGACACACAGGATATCTCATACATGAACATTAACGTAAACTTTAACCTGAGTCATTGAAGCATAAATGTAGGTCAGGGTGACCCAATTATCATCTGAAGCAGCATAACTCTCCAAGATGCATCCACTGACCATAGATGATTGATGTGCAACATGTAGTATCACAGATATGAACCTTAACACAAACTGCATCCTGAGTCATTGAAGCATAATATGTAGGTCAGAATTACCTTTTTATCATCTGAAGCAGCATCACTCTCCAAGACGCATCCACTGACCAAAGGTGATTGATGTGCCACACATAGTATCTCAGATATTAACCTTAAGGTAAACTTTAAACTGAGTCATTGAAGCGTAAAATGTAGGTCAGAGTGACCCAAATTATCATCTGAAACAGCATCACTCTCCAAGATGCATCCGCTGACCAAAGATGATTGATGTGCCACATGTAGTTTCTCAGATATGAACCTTAACACAAACTTTAACCTGAGTCATTGAAGCGTAAAATGTAGGTCAGAGTGACCCAATTATCACCTGAAGCAGCATCACTCTCCAAGACGCATTCACTGACCAAAGATGAATGATGTGCAACACATAGTATCTCAGATATGAACCTTAACGCAAACTTTAACCTGAGTCATTGAAGCGTAAAATGTAGGTCAGAGTGACCCAATTATCATCAGAAGCAGCATCACTCTCCAAGATGCATCCATTGACCAAAGATGATTAATGTGCCACATGTAGTTTCTCATATATGAACCTTAACACAAACTTTAAACCGAGTCATTGAAGCGTAAAATGTAGGTCAGAGTGACCCAATTATCATCTGAAGCAGCATCACTCTCCAAGACGCATCCACTGACCAAAAATAATTGATGTGCCACATGTAGTATCTCAGATATGAACCTTAACACAAACTTTAACCTGGGTCATTGAAGCGTGAAATGTAGGTTAGAGTGACAAAATTATCATCTGAAGCAGCATCACTCTCCAAGACGCATCCATTGACCAAAGATTATTGATATGCCACATGTAATTTCTCAGATATGAACCATAACGCAAACTTTAACCTTAGGTGGGACGAACGGACGGACACTCGGACGGACGGACGGACGAGATGCTTTATTCCCTTACCAACTCCGTAGGGTGAGGGGATAATACAGCATTAGTCCTTGGACGGCCCTCTTCACAGTTTGTGATTTTTATGTTCGTTCCTTGTCTAAGATGGCCACCAGAGCAGAACATAATTTAAAATACGATCCTATGGGGAATGAATTAAGATATCTTTTCCTCTGAAACTACTGAGCTAATTGGAACCAAACTTCATCACAATAGTTGCCATCTTCAAAGTTTGTGATTTTTTATGTTCGTACCACATCCAAGATAGTCTGAAAATACAAAAATACCAAAGTTGCAAGCGAGGAATATAGTTTAACACAGGGGCCCTATGGGAAATGCATTCGACGATCTTATCATCTGAAACTATCGAACCAATCGTAACCAATCTTGGTCATAATAGTCCTAAGTTGATCCCCTTTGAAGTTTGTGATTTTTATGTTCCTATCTCCTACAAGATGGCTGCAAAGGGGGACATAGTTTAACATAGTACCCTATGGGAAATGAATTTGATGATCTCCTCTGAAGCCACTTGAACAATTTTGACTTAATTTAAACATAATAATATTTTAGTCCCTTTAAAGTTTGTGATTTTACTCACCTAGCCTAAAAGGCCATGTGCGCTGTTGTCATCACTTTGCGTACGTCGTCCGTCAACAATTTCAAAAACCTTCTCCTCTGAAACCGTTTGACAAATTGTAACCAAAGTTAAGTTGAATTATCACCAGGGTATGCAGTTTCAAAATTATCTTCGATTACTCCTAAGACCAAACAACTGTTGGTGAAAAAAGGAACATGGTGTAAATTGCTGGTTTTGCAAATAACTCCAAAACCGTTACAGAAATTAAAAATCTGATTTGACATTAGTAAAAATAATCGGCATAGCAAGATCAACCTGCCCAGCAATTTTGAAGAATTTTAAATATTTTTTTAAATTTGTTATCAGAAAAACCATAATAGATAGAGGTCAAACTTTAATTGCAAAAATGGTCAGCATACCAAAATGTACCCACCTGGAAATTTTGAAGAAAATCTAATTGGCCTTGTAGCAGTTATTGCCCTTTATTTATCTAATTTTCGTAAGTTTATACATTTAATTTGTCTCAATTCAAAAAAAAAGATAAGATATAGAAAAAGTTTGAAAAGCAAAAGTGTTCAGCTTATCAAGACCTATAATTTCTATATATGTTCAACATTTTCGCGTCTCACCAAAGATGGCCGCCATCGGGGAACGTAGTTTAACATAGGACCCTATTGTAAAGTGTAAATTGTTCTCCTTGAAATCCGTTTCATATACCAAGTCAATATTAATATTGATTAAGCAAGGTAGTGGTCTTTTAACAAATATAGGATTTTAGCGCTGATCATAAATCCAAGATGGCGGCTAATGCTGATTTAGTTTAACATAGGACCCTATGGGGAAATGTTATAAATCGCTAATTCATGAAAACCGTTTAATATATCAAGTTAATATTAACTAGGCATGGTAACATGATGATCATTTTGTACCAATCACAAATCCAAAATGGCTGCCTTCAGGGAACAAAGTTTAAAATAGGACCTAATTTGAAATGTTGTTTATCGTTAATTCTTGAAAACTATTTCATACATCGAGGTGATATTAACTAGGTATGGTAACATGAAAGTCATTAAACAAATGTATAATTTTAGTACCCGTCATGGATCCAAGATGGCCACAACTGCAGGTCATTGTTTAATATTGGACCCTATGGAAATGTTGCTAATTGTTATTTCTTGAAAACCATTTCATATATCAAGTTGATATTAACTTGGCATAGTTACTTGATTGTAATCTACAAAATTGTGTATATTGGTACTAATCAAAATTCAAAAATGACTCGCCACCTGGTTGGTACTGTTAGGGAAAGAGTTCTAAATTGTTTATTTTTGAAAACCGTTTGATACATCAAATTGATATTAACTAAGCATTTCAACATGACAGCAATCTACCAGTTGACTGACTTACCTATCACTTGACTATTACCTTAGATTAAGCGTTAAGCCATATGTGAGCCTCTGGTTCGATTATCTCCTGCACCTTACAGGCTCTGTTGACATCATTTACCAAAAACAACTGAAACTTGATAAAGCTAACAATGATTCCAAATATTGCCCTTTTCTGGATCTAACTATCATAGTTAACTCTGGTAAAATGAAAACTAAAATTTACGATAAAAGGGATGATTTTGATTTCAGTATTACTAATTTCCCTTTTCTTGACGGCGACGTTCCTATGGCCCAATCCGACGGGATCTTAAGGGGATACGATACAGTAAAGATCCTGAACTGATTTTTTTCGTGAAATTTTGATATCAAGTCAATTTGAATATGCTTTTTCCAAATCTGCAAAAAAAAAATATACCTTTATGTTTTCGTTTTCGAGATAATTGCGATTAAAATTGCCTATTTTAAAAATATTGCGTAAAAATTGTAATTTTACAACAATATGAAAAATGTCATAACTTTTGAACGAATTAAGCTAATTGCTTCCAGTTTTTTGCTACAGTTTACTGAGATATTTCTAAAGAAGGTAAGTATACATTTTAAAACAAAGTTTGAACATTTGTGGTTCGAAATTGACATTTATGTTCATATTTACAGAAAAAACGTTCATTTCTTGGAAGTAAAATTTCACATAGAAAAAAAATTGTGAACTGATATTTTCTTCATAATTCCCCGAGACCTCCGTGAAACATCACTCTTCCAAAATTCGCTTTGAAAAATGGGGGTACATGTGCTTAATTTAAAGCTACAGAGAGAAAACTGGCATTTTTTATCGCTACATATGAGCATTCCCGGTTTTGGTGCGAAATGTCGTTACATCATATTTTGCTTGGAAAAACGTCGTAAACTTATCTTTTCTCTCTTATTAGTGTTGCTAAAATAGAACAGAATTTGATTTCATTAGACATCAAACAGAACAGAGAATTGAAACTGTGATTAATGCTTACTTGCTTTTGAACTTGAGATATTCACAAAGATCAGTCGAATACAACTCGACCCTTCTAGTGACTTTGTGTTGATTTCCCTTATGCCGCTGTTCAAGTATTTAGATCATTTATCGACCGTTGATGAAAAAAATCAGAATTCATTGTATGTTGTGTTGGTTTAATTTAAGGGGTTGGGTATGACGGTTTGATCCAAATTTCCCCCAGAAAAAAAGTACGATTCCCTCAGTCATCCCGAAAAATAAAACTGACCGAATTCCGTTCCTGTTAATTGTTTTTTTTCGAATTCTTTGTGAAATAATTGGCCTTTCCTGTTGTCCCGAAAAAGATCATACCGACCCTCAATTATCATGTATCGTGATAATGCCTCTTAAATATCATACTTTCGCCTATTATTTATTGACAATACATTGTCACAACATTTTGTATTTAACCCGTGAAAGTATTGTGATATTAAAAAAAAACCATTTTCACGGGATTTTTAATTGAATTTTCAAAGCATCCCCTAAAAATTCATATCGTAAAATGCCGTGAAATTGCCCTGAAAATTGATTCTATTGTAAACGAACGATACCGTTGGGAAACAAGAGGCTCTCAAGAGTCTGTATCGCTCACCTGGACCACGGCCAATACATAACTTCAAATCAACTTATATGTTAAAGGGTCTCTTTTCAAACTATGTAAATAAACATTTATGTTATATGATCCAACTTTAATTTAACCATTTTCCCTATTGCATGCCATCTTAGATAAGGGATGGATCTGCAGGACACAATTTTAAAGAAAATTAAGTCTGTGCCAAAGTTTATTTCCAACTGGTCAAATGGTTTTAAAGAAGAAGATCTTTGAATGTACTCCTATATTAAACTATGTTTCCCATTGGTAGCCAATTTGCATATGGTGCAGACTTGAAGGACATCTGTTTTGAAGGGGACCATCTAAGATACATTAATGTGACTAGCCAAGTTGTTTCAGATAAAAACTTCTTTGTATGCTCTTTCCATACAGTCGAGTAATGAATTTAAAGTTCCCCGCAGATGGCAATGTTGGATGGCATTTAGGCATAAAAGTCACAATACATATATATACTATAGTCAGCACCTCATAAGCATCATTAATGCAAAGTTCTGTTCAAATCCATTCAGCGGTTTTCAAGGTTAATTTCATCAACTGCTCACTAAAGGCGTTACTTACTAATATTTTTAACATTAAGCAGTCTATGAAGCTCATAAACTACTTCAACATTTATGTCAACATAGGTCATAGTGATAAGACACTGATAAACCTCAGGACAAATATTTTGTTCCACTTAATAACTGTATAATATTGGTGCTGCTAGTTTTCGGACAAGTGAAATTTTAGAAGCCCAGCATGGTAATAGCAGAAGTCCATTATTAGTAGAGGTCAGCAACTCGTAATACATCAGTAGACGGCGTTGTCCCCAGACTACCGCTGTGATTTAAACGAGATTTCGTGCGAGAAGACTAAAAATAGTATCTAAAAATTCATGGCCAGAAAATAAATGTTGCATTATGGGTACAATTAATATATGCAAAATCCACAGGGACCATTTATATTCTCTGCGTGG
Source organism: Modiolus philippinarum (assembly GCA_002080025.1). Lineage (NCBI taxonomy): Eukaryota > Metazoa > Mollusca > Bivalvia > Mytilida > Modiolidae > Modiolus > Modiolus philippinarum. The sequence continues at coordinate 7,930 of MJUU01055602.1, read as the reverse complement.
AAGGCTATTCCCCGTCGGTGATCAGATAAATGTGATAATTGATAACCGATTAATGACAGATGTCTCTATATAAGACCACAAAATAGGTTCTTATTTGCATACACAATAAACGGTTAAATCAGAAATAAGTAGATAATATATCATAAATAAAATAATAAACTGTCCAATATAGCAAATTTTGTACTTTTTAGAGAAAATAGATTGAATTGCAGAAAGTAAATATCGAAACATTGCTATTTTGTAACAATGAAATGAATACACGTACAAAATGTAAAATTTTTTTGAAAAGGTTAAAATTTTTATAGACTAAACAAAAAGATTCTAAACTGATCAATAGCGTCTACATTTTCATTTGTATTAATTTTCAGTCATTTTTTGCGTGGGCGCCTTAGCAGCCCCACGCAATTAGTATTACTGGACGACATTTTGATTTTCGAGAATCTGAAATTCCTATTGGTCAATAGTCTTCTGCGCATGCGTTCTCCTCACTAAGCAAGCGTACTCCTCACTTCTCCCCAAGAACTATCTACATAGCTAGGATATTCCATAGCCTAGCTAATTCCTTTGTCTGCTGTTAGGTACTTTTATACAGACATTCAAGCTGTTTAGACGTGTTCCTAAACTGCCCATAACTATTATAATTATTGATAGACGTTTACAACTCTTTCCCAATATTTTTTTTCATGAACGTTAACAACTGAAGTCAACTTTTTTAAGACAATGCAGTATGATTGTCTGAAAATGATTTTATAGGCATGTCTTTGACAGGAAATATTATGGTGGACAGGTGTCTATCTGTCTGTCTGTGCGTCCGTTCACAGTTATATAAAAAGAGAATGTTTCGATCATACCGGTAATACCCCGCTCAGAAGGAGTTGGGGTATGCTGCAAATTGCACAAAGTTTTTAATTAAAGTAACAAGAAATGGTGATTTCCAAGTTTCGTGCTATGCACGACCTTTCATTTTACTAATATTCTTACTTCCATTTGTTCAAATTTATACCCCATTAACTGTAAGTCATGGAAACAATAATAACGTTTAGCTGTTAAGAAAAAAAAAATACCAAACACTTTTTCTACTGTAAATTTCCTGAAACATTGATCAAGTTTCAATATAGTGCATACATCATACTTAAGCTTGTAACTTTAAAAGCTTCAAATAATACAAAAAGTGTAAGTGTAAAATTAAATCCACAAAAACTAACATATACCAGTTTTTAAAAATAATATGTAAATAATATATAAGCAACTTGTCTTCACATTTACGTTAATTTCATGTTTATTAGTATTTTATCAGTCTTTCAGACTGTTTTATAGTTGTACTGTTTGTTATATTTATGTTATGTGTTAGTTCCTAGGAGCGGACAGCTACTAAGTTGGGAATCCTTTTGGTCTTTGTGCATTAAAATAGTATTAAACTTAAAACAATGTTTACAATATAAATACATTATTTCTATTTTTTTTCATTTTGTTAACTTTTTTTGTCTATCAATATACCGACATTAAAATAACGGCTAGTTAAGTTCTTAATATCTCGGAATTACTTTTGATGAAGTTTTTAAAAATATCTATATTTTGTATTAATGAAAAATAATGCATAATAATGATAATAAGAACAAATCCTGGCAATACTTACCGTATCTACTTTTATTGTTATAAAATAGCAGAGTCGCAGAGATTGTCTCGACAAATATTCGAATATTTTTTCTACCGCATAGCAAACAGGAAAATAAAGTTTTCTAAAAGCTTTCATACGAATTATGATACCAGCACATTGCAACAAATATGTTTGGCACTGCTATGTACATGTAGTTGCAATTTCATTTATTGTGGATCTTTTCGATGACCGTTTCTTCTTATATCATTTTCTCGAAAATCCACATTCACAACACTATACAGTCAATACATTTATCGTTTAAACTTTTTGGAGGAAAGCAAGATTTTAAATTTGGTGTGGGGAGATTTTAATTTTCTGGTTTCAGAGGAGAAGATTTTTGAAAAAAAGTTTACGACGGACGGACAGACGACGGACGCCGGACGACGAGACCCACATGATTTTCTTCCGAATTTACCATTTTTAACTTCTTAGAGCCCAAAGCTGAAGCCCAGAGCCCAGCGGGTGGGACACGGTGCCATAGCATTGGAGCCCGGAGACATAGAGTTAGAGCCCAGTGCCCTTTTGTTGGAGCCCGGAACCCTAGTGTTCGAGCCCAGAGCCCCAGTGCTGGAGATCAGGGCGCTAGTGTTGGATCCCGAAGCCCTTGTGTTGGAGCCCGGAGTCAACAAAGAATGAACTATTAATATCGAGAAGGACCAGTTGAAAAATATATTAATGAATAAATAAATAAATAAGTTAATAAAATCAATACAAAAAGTGGAAAAGCAAAATAGTAAGAAAGAGAAAATACACTATACTGCACTATACTATTTTTGACTTTGAAAATTGCTGATATAACAACTATAAATATTCTTTTTGAGAAGTTTAGTAGCCCTTAGAAGGACTCTTGTATGCATATGCAAGAGATAAGCTCTTGACTTCACTTCTTCTTTGGTTTCTTGACTTTCTCTTGTGCGGTAGTTTTTGTCTTTTTATGAGATTTAGCCTCCTTTTCGACTGGCTTTGCTGTAGATTTCGTAGCTGCTGGTGTGAAGGAAAATTGCCACAGAAACGCCATCTCGCAAGTTTATGACAAATGCATACCAGCTTGACCATGCAGTTTCAATTACCGGTTGAAATCGTTGAATAAATTGGAACAGCGAACATTTTGCTTGGGAAAGCTCGGCATGGCTGTATGAAGTTTCCAAGTGGTTACATGTTAAATTGCACCGACTTAACCCCTAAATATGGTTCTTTTTGTGGTGTGAATCTAGTCAATAGTGTCCAAACATAGATTTACAAATCTATGGTCCAAACAATATTTCATATTATGGAACCAATCGATGACACGACACGCCCCCCCCCCCCCCNGGGATAGGTATTTTCATTCCCTATACATGATCTGAAAATGGAAGTTAACTGATTTCCCGAAGTTGAAAAATTGAAAATCCTGACGTCTCGAAAATCATGCTGGTCTCGCCAACCCCGATAGCCTGAAATTTTCCCTCAATAATGTCAATACACGGGAATTTTATTTTCACCAGGTGTATTAATGGGACAAGGAATCACGGCATAAATATAAAGCGGTTCCGACATCATTTCTAGTTTCCCCGAACATTTTTATTTTCGATGAACCCTTTCCCGCCCATAAAACAAAGCCGACCCGCTTTGCGTTTACTTCAAAGCCGATCCCGCATCCCGCTTTAACCGCATCGAGACACACTTATAATTCTCCTGTGTGAATATGGCGGGTTTTGAGAGTAATTTGCTCTTGACAAAAAAGAAACAGCATAGTTTTCCCGAAAAGTTTTTAAGCCATTTACAGAACAGAGATGTCTTTGCAAAAGGTAATTCCTTTCAAGAAAATAATTTTAATTCTGAATAGGCAAATATTCTGTAAACATTTTTACCAAACTCAGAAAGTTCTGATAACTAATTACATTGATTTGGGGGATAACTCGGGTTCTGCATGGGTCCCGACTTTGCATTTTTGAACGTTGTGCCCGGTTTCCAACACTAAGGCTCCGGGCACCAGCACCTACGGCTCAGGACTCCAATACTAGGGTTCCGGGCTCCAACACAAGGACTCCGCGCTCCAACACTAAAGCTCGGGGCTCCACTCACTGGGTTCCTGGCTTCAGATCCGGGCTCTCGGAGTACTGTTTATTTTAATCAAAGACGCGAATTATGGCACATTTTCCATCCAATTACAAATAAAAATAACAGGACAACAAATATAACAAAGTTTGATTAAATTTATCCAAGACCTACTAATTGACAACTGAAGGCTGTAATATGACCGTTGCCATTGTAAACTCCTAACTAGCGTGAAATCATAGCATGCCCATTTTCCCCATAGGTTTATTGGCATGAATGTGTTCGAAAATTTAATGCATGTATACTGAACTTTCAAAATGTAAAATTAAAAAGAATAAGATGTGTAAATGAACTGCCCATATTGCTTGCTCATTTCTGATTCACGTACATATGATCAAGTATGATAAACTTTGTGTTTTTTTTTCATCTTTCCAAGAAACCCATTTTTGCCAATCCCTTTTTATTTTGGACTGAAAATCGCGATTTTTCGTGGTTAAAAGCATGCAGGAGCCTGTATTCAGGTATCCAAATGGGTATTTTCATTCAGAATGTATGGCCTTTAAATAGGAGTTATCCGATTTTCCGAAGTAACAAATGAGAAATCCCGAAGTCCCGAAGAAAATCATGTGGGTTTCGCCTTTCCCCTATACTACTAAATGGGAGTTTTTCCATCAGGCTTAAAAACTTTTGAAGGTGTTTATAGGAGGTCACAATTGGGCCCTTTCTCGAAATTCCACATTTTTTTCTCTCAACTTTTCCGTTTCACGAGGAGGGATTTAACGAAGACTCTTAAAAACCCCGTTTCCCTATCCAAGATGAGTTTTTTTATTGTTTCCCTCTTCATGCCCGTATTTGGGGTAAGCAGTATTTTCAGTAAATAGGTAAAAGAAGGGAAACAGGGAATGTGTCAGACAGATAACGACCCAAAGGGGAGTAATAACAACTCAAAGTCTATTATCGCTTCCAATCATCATGGGGCCTAATCTGCTCGTAAAAAAATGTGGGTGAATTCAGACTCAAGTGAGCGACCAATTTCTAGCGACCAATTTTCTAGCGACCAATTTTTGGGTTTGTCTAAAAACCAAAAATTAAAATAAGGCCCTAACTCACCTAAAACAATTTGTAGCGACCGATTTATTAAAAATGTTTAAAAATGACAGACAAAAGCAAAAATGACCTATAAACCATGAAAATTTGCTCATCGTAAATACAGTGCATAAATAAGAATGTGGTACTTAGTAACTGCTTTTTTAATGTAAAAATTTTAATTGGCGGATCCAAAGGGGGTTCCGG
>MJUU01055597.1:0-17722 GCA_002080025.1 Modiolus philippinarum | reverse complement strand
TGTTCTCCCACCTCCCACCCCCTCGTCTCCCACCTCCCTAAATAGCTGTCCGCCCTCTCCTCAATGGTAACGCGAGTATATGAATTTTTGAAGTCATGTGATCGATATACTATGAAAATAAAAAGTAACGTCACGGAAGTCGACTTCAAAGAGTCCCATGGGCGCAGCTATATTGTTCAGTGCATGATGATACATTCTATCGCTGCTCCGCCCACTAATTAATTTTCAACCAATCAGAATCGAGGGGTGACGTGATAGCCACGACTCGACAACATTCAAGATGGCCGAATGTCAGTCGATTGGACTAGTAGCAGGACGTTTCTCTATGTATAGACCTTTTTATTCACAAATTCATGGGTGCCGCCATTGCCGACTTCCGAATGAACTTGTTACCGGAAGGGTGTAACGTTCGTAACACCTCGGGGTTTGCCGATTTATCGGTATTAAGTTTAATGATACAGGTGTCGTACTTCAACCGTTAATTACTCCAATAACACCTGTTGAGAAAGTGATCAAACTTTATCTAAGTGATAAAACAGATATGGTGACATCAAAGAAACCGCTCAATATATATTAATATATTACAAATAATTGTTAATTTAGTATAGAAGTTCGATATTTTACAAGTTGCTTATGAAAACGAAACTTTGTTTTGAAGGAAAAGAAATAAAATTCACAAGTAATTTAAACTAATGAATTAATCATTTATATTTCAGAAAAAAAAATATTTGAATTATTCTTGATAGATTTTCCGAAAGTTTTGAAAAAAAAAATAACTTAGATAATATTTTTAATAACATATACAAGATCTTGAAAATTTTGCGCAAGTTGTAGAAATGGACTTTTATTCAGCTAACCAGAATAATAAAAAAAAATGATAATAATTTTATGTTGAATGCTTTTACAATATTCGCTTAATGCAACATTTTGTTTGAGTTTATGAAGTAAAAAAAACAAAGGAGTATTTAATTAAAATAGTCTCTAGTAATATTATTTTTGGTAGAGAAAAACAGCAAATCGGCAAAACAATGACATCAAATATATAATTGACCTGCATTTTTTTTTATTTGCACGGGGATGTCATTTTGCAAGAATAAAAATACTATATATAAAGATGAAAAAAAAATAAGTTCACACATAAAAACACGCAAATTAAAGAAAAAGTAAAGATTAAAATGTAAAATTTATGTTAACGGATATCGTCCAACTTGCGGAAATTCAAATAATTCTAATAGCATATCACTTTTCTTTATTCCTTTATTTTATAACTCGCGTTTCTTTTCTTTTGGGAGAGGGTTCAAACTATATTTTGGGGATAAATTGGTATATGCAATGAAACTATTGAATATTTACCAAATTTTGATATTTGGTCAGAGTTATCTTCCGGTAAACGGACAGAAAGTCACAGGACAAAAAGTCACAGGACAGAAAGTCACAAATCTGCTAGGACAAAAAGTCACAGGACAAAAAGTCACAANAATTTCGGATTTTAATTCTTGAAAAAATTAAATGTCAAGATTTCAGCAAAAAAGTAATAATTACAGAACTTCTGGAATACCCAGGAACCTGCCTTAACAGCATTCCATGCTTTGATTATTTTCCCTAGTTTGTGTCCAGCTAATTACTTGGTCAATCTCCTTATTGCGTCCATCTAATTATTGTGTCAAGCTCTTTCCTATGTCCATACTCACTTTAAATTACACTTTTTCAAATTTCAGTGGACGACATGCTGCGGTCGTATCATGCTGCGCTCGGCGTAGCCCTTTATTGATAATTTTTGCCAAATTCTGAACGAAGCTGACTGATTTTTTTTTCAGAAAGAAGGGGTCAATTCTACCTGGGACTAATATAACATATTAGTCCCAGATTCTACCCAAAGACCCCCCCCCCCTTTCCTGCATCTTTAAATTTGCATTTCTTTGTGAACACAAATTACGTATAAAAATATCAACAAATAGATTCTCATCTGTATTCTAATTCAATTTAACGAAAAGAAAAACTTAAGTTTGACAACACTGGGTGTTGAAAGTTACAAATTAACTGTTCCAAGTGACTAATGCATATCAGTTAAAATACATGTTCAGTTATTATGGAAGTCATGTAGACTCTATGTCAGTGGAGTCCTTTTTTTTTTATTTATTTATTATTATTATTATTATTTTTTGCAAATATTTTTTTATGATTTATATAAATCTTTATGCATTTATTAATATAGATGCTATTTTTGGCTAAAATATCCCCCAGTTTCCCCTATATCTCCTCTGGTTAACTTTTATCTTATTAATTCATAAAGTTAAATATTCAAATACATCATATCAAAAGTTTACTAACATTTCTAAGATTTTATGATATAAATAATATCCAGAGAATAACTATAAATCAAATTTCATCATTTTTATTTATTTCTTTTTCTACCTTTGATTAATCAATGTAAACTTGTTATATCATTTAATTTCCAATATGCTCATTACCCGGTACGTCTAAACACCGCACAGGACTCCTGAGTGCACTCAGGACCTGAAATGTGCACTCAGGACCATTTACCGTTATTCTTTTTGTACAAAGGACGTACAGTTTGAAAGTCTATGTTGTATTTAGATATGTGTAAAAAAACTATGTAGTTTGAAATAATAACTTTTGAGTTATTTGTCATTTTAATTTACGTGTGTGGCACATGCCGCTGATTGTGGGGTTAATCGACCGTGAGGACTAACAACTTCAATAAACATAAGTGAGATAATTATATAATCATCTAATTACATGCATATCTATGTAAACAGGTTAAGGTGAAGGTTCAAGTAATTCGCGGAGAAAATAAAATCTTTGATAGATTTTAACATATGTTATTACATTATAATTTCAATAACAATAAATAACAAAACATTACTTACGTTTTTTATACGAAATTGCACAGTTTTTTGTTTAGCACTGGTATCTTGGACATGTCTTAATTGTGCGAGGCCTTTTGTTTTGATTTGGTTTTCTCGCCAGACTTTGGGGTTTTGGAACCTCGAAATCGAGACTGAATACTAGTAGCAGAAATTGCGTATTTACTGTCCGTAATAAATTTCTGGAAAAGTTTTTGTCGCTGCTCTTTTGTCTTAGGAACTTAACTATCTTGAAACTTGGACAGATAACTTGATGCTAGAAATTAATATTCTTACCAAAAATTGGCCCCAAAATCTAGACTTTGTCAAATAAACGCCCAAATTTGCCACACGTTGTCGTATAATTCTTGGTCCGCCCAATTTACGTATCCGGCCGGATACAGAATTTTAACATTTTGGGTCCGGGTATCTATTATTCTGTATCCGCCCGTATAAGTTTGGGTCCGCCCAATTTATGTATCCGGCCGGATACAGAATGTTAACATTTTGGGTCCGGGGCAAAAATAATGGATTAAAGACTTATAAACGCTAGCTATTACTGACTAATATGAAAAAATAAGAAAAAATTTGTCAAGACCAAAACATCAAAAGTTTTCGCTTACACGTCTCTTCCAAACCAGCTTACCAGGTATAAAATAACACAACAAAATGGTATCATTACTGGCATATCTGACAAAGTAAAAGACCCCATAAATGAAATCATAAAATAATAGCATAATTACGTAATAAAATGATTTACATACCCGTTGAATGTTTTTTTAATGATTGGAAACGTCATTAAGTAATTAGTTATGTAAAACTTAATAAAAATTTTATTCAAAAGAGACAATTATTTTTAAGAGAGTAACGAATGTGTTTACTACGCAATAAAAACATATCTAGGTAAACAGTTCACCTAAATAATAACAACAAATGAAATATTTTTTTCAAAATAAGGAAAAATTAATAATTGTTGTATTTTGGCAGTTGAACAGATTGGATATTTTTCGTTGTGTTATATTTTCCCCGCAACTTCTTAAGAAAGTTCTGGGAAATTGTTTTCGCCCCTGTCTGACTCTCTCCATTACGATGTGACAGGAACTACTCCTACATTTTTAGAATTAGGGTTTTAATTTTGTTGTAGAATTGTTGCACATACGATGCAGATGTGAAATAAGTTTTAGGATTTTTGATATTGGTGTTCATTCATTCATTCATTCTTTAATTCCTCTTTTACAGAGATGCAATGTTCAAAACAAATTACAAGTAATTACAATGCAAAAAGAGAAAGTTAAAAAGAGAATGTTAAATGAGTAATAAATTTACGTTGTATCGCCGATTGAAATTACACCTGTCAGTCACTCAAAGTATGTAGCTGACGCGTTCCTAACAAATTTTGCACATACGTTAAAAAATATACTAGTGTTTTCAGATAAGTCTGAACAATTTTCAGATAGTTCTGATGTGCGTCCAAGTAATATATGTAAAAAACTTTCTAGGTCATTAAAGTACAGTTCATCAAGAAAAATATAAGCTTGAATTCCAAATATGTTTAGTATGTTGGTCCAGAAATCATCTCTTAGTACAGAAGTACTACCACACTGAAGCACAAAATGAGAGATAGTGTCATTATAGTCAAGTCCACATTTGACACAATTTTTGGAATCATCTTGCGGAATGCATGTCACAATTTTGGCGATAAAAAACGAATTACACAGTTCAGCTTTTGTTTTAGCAGCTAACCATCCTTGAAAAATTCCCATGTTACAAATATGTCTAAAACGTAGGAAGTCACTTGAATTGTACATTCGGATGTCGCGCTCTTTCTGTGCGTAGGTGATAACAGTAGTCTTCACAATACGCTTCCACTGAGACTTGCTTGGAAAGATGTTCACTAGAATATAGTTTACAAAGAATTCATAGAGATCATATTTATGAAGGATGGAAATTATGTCTGGAATAAATCCTTTCGAATTGTCACTGTTCAATAAAAACGTGAATGTTCTATTCAAAAACACCAGTTTAACAACTGTATCGGGATGCTGAGAAATTAGTTTCTGTAAAAACATAAGCTTTTTGATGTCAATCTCAAAAGTAATGTCATATACACCAAGTAAATATTCCACCATATCAGATCTAGTATTTGTTCGAAGGCTCTGAATACGTTTCAATGCATATGGTGAAACCGTTGAAGTGACTTGATATCATTGGTTGACATCGAGGTCCACTGCTCACAGCCATATACTACGGATGGCAAAACAACTGTTTTGAATAGTTTGACACAGATAGCTGGATTAGCGTCTCTTTGCAAGCCACACTCAACAAAGATTCCATGAAAAGATTTTCGACCTTTTTCGCAAGCCTTAATAACAGCGTCACTGCACTTTAATTGTGATGTTAAAGTAATTCCCAGATGAGTTTTTACTGTCACAATATCAATACCATCGTTGCCAATCGTCCATGTAAAGGGAAAATTTGTAATAGGTCTTCCTTGACAAAACATGAGAACATCGGTTTTAGAACTACTAAATTCAAACTTCCATCTTTTTGAATAGTCATAACATATGTCGAGAAGAGTTTGTAAGTATAACGGACTGAGAGCAAGAAGTGCTATATCGTCAGCAAACGCAGGATTTCCACAGGTTACATTGTCAAGACATAAAGCACAATTTGAACTTTCTAGCTCATTCAGTAAACAGTCAATATAAAGTTTATATAAAAAAGTCGATAAAACAGTAAACAGTCAATATAAAGTTTATATAAAAAAGTCGATAAAACGCCACCCTGACGGACTCCACATTTTACCGGAAACCAATCGGAACGTTGATTGTTTAAAATGACCGCACTGTACATATCACTGTAGTTCACATCAATGATTCTAAGTAGCGATCCTTGTATTCCAAGCTCTTTTAATTTGTGAATAAGTCCTGCGTGCAATACTGTATCGAATGCACGTTTGATATCGAGAAAAGCAGTAAATACAACACTATCAAGTTCCACCATTGACAAAATACTCTCTGTACAAGTAAACGAAGTAGTGATACAGTTTAAGTCTTTAGTAAAACCCTGTTGTTGGCGATTAGGAAATGATACATCATATAGTTTAACCCAAGTCTGTATTCTTGAAGAAATTACGCTTTCAAACAGTTTATAAAATGATGATAGGAGTGAGATGGGTCGATACGATTCACATTTGTGCTTAGGTTTATTGTCACCTTTGTAAATAGGAACTGCTAAAGCTTTTTTCCAAGTAGCAGGTATATAACCAACAGACAACACTGCATTGAATAATCGTTCTATTGCAGTTAACAATTGTTGACCAGCATATCGTAAATGTTCGTTTTGAATGCAGTCTATACCGGGCGCCTTATTAAGTTTCATTGATTTTACAGAAGTATGTATTTCTTCAAATGAAAAATCACCATTTAAAATCATGTTTTCAGTTGTATCATTTATGAGACCATAAGATTCACTGTACCGTTCATCAACTGAATCACCATAATATTTCCTGAATGCGTCTGTAATTTCATACGGACTTCGATAAGTATTGTCGTTGACACGGATTTCATTACAAAGGGGTGTCTTTTTCCTATTTCTTCCATTCCACATTTTCCAAAATAGTCTTGAGTCACACTCGGCAGCTTCATTAATTTTTTGTGCAATTTTGTCTTGGTATGTAAAATAAGCGGCATTTTGAATTTTGGTAAATTCTCACTTCGCAGATTTATAGTTTTTATAAGACTCGTTTTGCATGCCTCTAGGTCTACCCTGATCTATCCAAACATTCCGCAATTTTCTGGCAGTTTTATGTGCAACTCGAACTTCCTTAGTCCAGTAAGGGGTTAGTTTGGAATTATAGTTTTTAATTGGAATAGTTTGAGATGCAGCTTTAAGTAATGTGTCTGTAATGGCTTCGTTAAACTGTTCTATATCGTTCTCTGATCGAATTACACTGAATGTTTGTAATGTAACAATAGGCGAATTTTAGCATCGACAACAAGCTGATAATTTATTTTGTGCGGTTATGCGGATGTAAACTTGGATTCAATTGGCTGATTAACCACCTGCTAAATAACCATGTCCGCCCTACACATGACAATCAATAATCATGATAATGTAGTGTTTCACATACATGTAGACCAAAGTCATTCAAAAGTCATTTAAGAATTGTACATAAGGACAAAATTCACAAACATGCAGTAAGCATGGATAAATAAACATATCGTAATTACAGTTTAACATTGTTTACTTCCACGTGAATGTAAAACTAATTTCAGCCTGATATTTACAGTAAAAAATTAAAATCTGAAATACATCTATACTTGGAATAACATGTAAATTGTATGAAATATTTTATTTGCATTCATTTTCAAAGGTTTTCGCTCCATGTATTACGAAAACGCCATGTAAACTTTATACATTATGAAAAATCAATACATCATTCGGCTGTGTATTGTCCAGAGTACGCGGTCAGTCGACATAGTGTTTATGTGTATAATCGTGTAGCTTAATGTAGGTCATTTTGTAATTATCGTTTTCTTAGTTAAACGCAAACAGGTTTGCATAACCGCACAAAAATGTTATCATGCATTGAACCAACTAATATGATTATTTAGATAGTGTCGAAAATGGTTGAACGGCGCGACCTGAAGGTCGCTTACCGTTCAACGATTTTCGACACTATCTAAATAATCATATTAGTTGGTTCAGTGCATGATAACTTATAATGTCATCAGTCGTCGCCTTATTCCAAGCAACCATTAACGGTTTATCAAACACTATATCGTATCTCTGAACAGGAATGTTAAAATTACAGAATATTGGTAAGTGATCAGATGCAATTTCGGTATCAAATGACCGAAATACAAAACATGATGATATACAATCTATGAAAGATTCAGGCACAAGAACATGATCAATTGTCGTTTGCGTAGGAACAAAGGTGTACGGAAAACCTTTACACAGATAAGATTTATTTACAGACATTAGTCAATTTCTAGTAAAAAATTCTTTGAATGCACGTGATTTCTGTTGCAACAAACTTGAAACGGGAACAGTATCATATTGAGCATTAACATCTCCTGCCAAAATAACAGTTCCATACTCAGAATAGTACGTGTATAAATCGTGGACGTAATTAAGACAATCAATATAGTCAACTATTGAATTATCACTAGGCATATATAAACCAAAGATATATATTGGACGGCTATTTCTACAACACATTTCAATACCATGAACACGACCGTTGTATTCAGTCTCGACCACTTTAATACTAAACTGAATGTTATTTCTTACTAATATAGCCGATAAACTGATCATTATTGTCGTTTGTATTTAAACATACACTATAATAAGGATGTAACGAGTCTAGAAAATTACAGCATTTTTCACTTAGGCGTAATTCTGAGATTATAGCTATATCACACTGATATTGGTCCAAGATTCGATTTAAACTGTTAGATGATGAAATAACCCCTCTAACATTCCATGTAAGTATAGAAAAACCAGTCATCAAGGTAAACGTAAGAAAATAAATTGACAATATCGGTACTAGAACGGTAGTTACTTTTATACTCTTCGCTTTAACTGCCATTATAATAGTCATTGTAGTCGCAATCGTGACGTTCCCACCTTTGCTGCCACAATTTTTTTTACATCCATTTTCTACAACGAATGTTCTTGGGCCAGAAATCTGATTGTTCTAATAATGTGGCATTAGCACCATCTACATTTATTTTAGCTGAAATTGTACCATATCGGGAATTGAATAAGGAAATGCGAGTTACTTTAACCCCTTTACTTTCAATAAAATGTACGATTCCTGATTTTGTTGACCTTTCATCAATATTTCCTATATAAAAACCTACTGGTCGTTTACGTTTCATTACACCGAAGAAAACATCCGAATTACTAGATTCGAGGCCAGGAATTGCGCCATCAATGCACACAGGGATTTTATAGTTAATTTTATTTTCTTCGTGCACTACCATATCAGGATTATTTTGGAGCAATGTATGTACAGAGTTATTTTGAACTGCGTGACTTGATTTAGATTGTTTCATGTCAATATTTTCTGAATGGAGAACATGATTTATGAATCAAAAAGTAGTAAGTCACCATGTAGCTTCAAAACCTAAATTTTATCAAAATATAATGAATTCTGAACATGAGTGTAATATACTTTATTCATTTACCTCTTTTTAATAAAAATACAAACAGTCTTAAAATTGCTTCTTTTTCTTGCTAATATGTTGCACTCCAAACATTTAAATTTGTCATGAATTTGTCTGATCTATGAACTTCCTTGCACTCCTTTTTGAAGAAAGGAGAAAAATTCATGCTTAGTTAAACTGATAGTACTTAAAAAACGAGGTTCCATTCAACTAATAATACGGAGGCTACATACTAATTTTTAAATCGATCTCACGATGATGTAGAATCTGAGAAAAATGCGACGAAAAATTCATGTTTCACTACATTTCGTACAAAATCAATATTTCGTCAAACAAGAAGTACATATCTGACAGGACTCGAAATAGAATGTTCCGTACAACTAATCATATAGAGGCTGTATACCTCAAAAATAATTTGCGGGCGAACGGACGGACAAGGTGAATGCAGTATACCCCACTCTCTATAGAGTTGGGGTATAATAAGTTTAACTTCTAAATGTTCACCATATTTAAAAAACTTGAGATTTCTTTTTCAATTGAAATAGCCTGGCGAGCATTTACGAGTCTGAAATTGAAATAATGACCCAGTTGTTCTTTACAATTGTTGAAATAGTTACTCTCTTTCAAATAATCATTATTTGATGCTTAGATTTTCATTTGATCTGTTAAACATAAGCATTAATAAACTAAAAATACGGTTGCACTCCAGACAACATAAACATTGTTCGCAATTAAATAAGTGTGTGTCTGAGAAAAAAGGTCCCATTCTTGGGTGAATGGTCTTTATATCAATGTTGTCTGAAACAAAGAACAATAGTGGATTAGAAATCAATATACAGGAAAAGGGGACTTATTAGACTTCAAATGTTGCACTCCAGACTAACAAGGGTGGATGTATTTAATGACCCAATAGGAGGTGGTTTTGTTACCGTGAGAATATAAATCAAATTAATGAAGTAATTAATGCGAACATTACAGATGACGAAATACGGGCATGTATTAAGAAAGGCCTCGGGTGATGATAAAATTTTGAACTAATATATCAAAAGTGCATCAGACAAGCTAATACCAATCCTTAGCAAATTGTTTAATAAAGTCTTTGATAGCGGTATCATTCCAGATATGTGATTAGTTGGTAACATAAAACCTATATACAAAAATAAAGCTAATACTCTCGACCCAAATAATTACAGACCTATTACGATATTAAGCTGCTTTTGTAAATTATTTACTTCCATTTTAAATGAACTACTGACAAAATTCACACGGGATTTTTCGCTCATTTATGGTAATCAAAGTGGATTTAGAAAAGATTATTCAAAGATTGACAATCTATATATATATTGCATATAATCTTTTTGATTATGAAAAATAATAAGAAAAAACTTTACTGTGCTTTAATTGATTTTGCAAAAGCGTTCGATACCGTATGGTGGAAAGAACTCTGGTATAAATTGAATAAGAACTATATTGACGGTCAAATGTATAAAGTGATAAAAAATATGTACAACGATATTAAGTCAAGAGTTGAACACAATAATGAATATTCAGAATTTTTTCCATGTCAGACAGGCGTGAGACAGGGAGAAAATTTATCCCCTCTTCTTTTTTCTTTATATGTAAATGATGTCGTTGAATTCCTCAGGGACAAAGATATAAATGGTGTTAATATTAAGAATGAGTTAAGAATATACACTAAACTCTTTATACTAGTGTATGCAGACGACACAGTCTTACAAGCAGAATCAATTGAAGACCTACAAAATCAATTAAATTATTTCTCAGAATACTGCGAACGATGGAAATTAAAAGTAAGTGTAACAAAAACAAAAGTTATGGTGTTCTGTAATGGTAGAATGCGTCAAAATCAAAAACTATTTTTTAATAACGAGGAGCTAGAATTTGTAACAAAATTCAATTATCTTGGTCTGCTACATAGTAGAACAGCCGGGATCTTTTACAAGGCCAAGAAAAAGCTTGTGGAAAAGGCAACGAAGGCTATGTTTAGCGTTTTGAAAAAGGACAGAGCACTAAATTTATCTATCAAATGTCATATAGAACTTTTTGATAAAATAGTTAAACCGGTTCTGTTATATGGATGTGAGATCTGGGGATATGGTAAAAATGACATTATTGAACAAGTTCATTTAAAATTTTCAAAACATCTTTTACACATGAAAAAGTCTACACCAAATTCAATAGTTTATGGAGAAACAGATATTCAATTGAAATAAACATTAAAATCAAAATTATAACATACTGATGCAGTCTGTTAGAAAGCCCTCAAAAGATATCTAGTATGTTATATTCAATAGCCCATTCCAAATATGTCAACAACAACTACGATATCCCATGGGTGAAGAGTGTCAAAAATATATTTAATGAATGTGGCTTACCTTAATTGTTTCAAGTTCATAATGTTCCATTTAAAAATTGGTTAAAGTCAAATATAAAACAAATACTTACAGACCAGTTTATACAATCATGGAATAATGATATTCATACTTCCCCAAAGTGTTTAAACTGCAGAATATTTAAAACAGACCTCGTTTTTGAAGTATACTTAAACATTCTTAATGGATGAGACCTCATAACAGAACTCTCAACCATAGCTTACCCATCGAAAGGGGTCGGTGGCAAAACAATGAAAGAGAAGAACGGAAATGTGCGTTATGTAATATGTCAGTAATCGGGGATGAGTACCACTACATAATGGAATGCCCTTCACTTGAAAATGAAAGAAAACTTTATATTCCACAATATATATACCGTAGACATAACACTGATAAATTCCATTCTCTACTTAATACAAAAAGAATTTCTTTACTGAAAGTCTGTGTAAATTTATAAGAATTGTAAACCAAACTGTCAGTCTTCTAGGATAATTTTGTACTTTCTATTTCAAATCACATGATGTA
Source organism: Modiolus philippinarum (assembly GCA_002080025.1). NCBI lineage: Eukaryota > Metazoa > Mollusca > Bivalvia > Mytilida > Modiolidae > Modiolus > Modiolus philippinarum. Next base: position 5,761 of record MJUU01055597.1, on the reverse strand, counting down.
TGTTAATTTTCTTGTTGTGCATTTTATTTATTATTGTTTGAATGTGTCTATTTTTGTTAATCACCTCAGTCATTGTTATTGTTTTATATGCATGTTATATATTCTTTTCTCTGTACCTTTGTTTATTGGTTTTAAGAGAAATAAACTATCTAATTATCTATCTATCTAGCGTTATTAAAATATTCAATATCATATTTTTTTTTATGGAATTGATATTCCTTTACATTAATCAATATAAATATGTGATTTTTCATAGATAGAATTTTTACAGCATTCATTTATTTGCAGTTTTTCTATTTTTGCTGTTGCACCCAAGAAATTGTTCTTGTGTCAACTGCAGCAAAACATTTGCTTATATTCAGATATATTAAATTCCTAACTCGAGATGTTAAACTTTAATTGAAAAGTCTTACTTTTAAACAGATATCATTATTTTCTATTTTATATGTATTTAAAAAGGTATGTAAAAAAAACGTCACGAAAAGTGTTGCACTCCAGACATTTTTGGCATGTTTTTCGAGCATAACTTTTAAACCAATAAAGATATCTCCCTGAAATTTTGCATGGACATGCTTTGCATCCAAACTTTTATATTTCTCAGATTTGATTTCATATAACTACCGAGAAGTTTTTCTGAGAGAGGGAACTGAAAGGCAAAAGGAACATAAATAAGGGTTTGTATCAGAGACTGTGGTACGGAAGTATGAAATAAAAGCTTCAGTGAAAAGAATCAGAGCCTCTCATAGATAAGTAAATAATAAAGAAATAAATAGACAAATAAAATAAATATGATAAACGTAATAACAATTGGATAGTTATAAAAAATAATGTTAGAAAGAACAAAATAAAAAAAAATCAAATTAAATAAAGAATAAACAAATAAATACTTTTGAATGTATAAAATAATGGAATGAATTAGATTTAATCATAAAATTTCATTTTGGATAGTGGTCTTTTTCCTGTTCATCCAGGTAAATGTAAACAAATAACAAAATACACGAGTTATTTCCCTTCCTGGGACCGAGATCACAATCATTGAGTTTTTCGTCAATTTATTAGTATAAAATCAAAAATAGTCAATTAAATTATCGAAATAAAGTGAAAAGATATCAAATTACTTTAAATGAAACAAATAATTTTTGAAAACATCGTAAAGCAAGATAGTTATTTATGTTTTATTTTACTTTCAAGCTCGGGAAAACTTCTCGGACTTTGGTTGAGGATACTCGAAATATTGAAACCCCTCTTTGAAACAGTCAAATATTTCGTTAAATAGATTTGAAATAATTTTCAAAACACATTTTTTTAGCAAAAATCTAATTTCTAAGAAAATAACTGACACCCGGACCCAAAATTATAGGAGGAAGCCGGATACAGAATGTTAACATTTTGTATCCGGCCGGACCTGTAGTGGACCCGGACCCAAAATTATGCCACACCGTCCCTGTATACCTGTAAAGCAATATATAGGAAATTACCCCCACACCCAAAATAGCCCGAAATTGATGAAATATACACAAAAAAAACAGGGGGGGTTCAAATGATAATAGCACAAATAGATGCACACGGACATATCGTTTTCTATTAAAAATGATTTCTTCAGGGTCTCTAAAAACACCGCAAAGGACCTCCTTTGTGCACAAAGGAAGGACCACAAAATGATATCGTATCAGCACAAAGGACACAAAACTATATTCTTTATACATAATATTTATATTTTTGCCAAAAAATTATTTTGATATTTATTTTTGGGCGTATGACATTTGCGCCGATTTTATAAATTTCCAATTTTTCATTTGCCTCGTACAAAAACAAACTGCATTTTCGATATTTTGTTATTGAGTTTACATTTATTTTTGGAAAAGGCAAAAGTTGAAAATTCTGAGTCAAAGTTGGAAATTGGCATAAAAGTTTAAATTAAAAATAAAGAAATAAAAACTTCAACAATACAGTGAAGATATTGGTTCAATATTGCTAAATCATTTTCATATTGTATACTGTACCAACACTGATGTACGTCAAGATGGAAGACTACATATTCTTGTGGTAAAATTATGTATTAGCACTAACAGTTGGATTTCGATTCCACTTTTATTAATCTGTGTATTTTATTTTCAATCCCAAGAGCTTTTAGCGACATTTTTGCCATTCAGCGATGGAGTTTAAACAAATGAAATATATATACCGATTATTGACCTGAGTTAACTAGTAAATAATCGGCGCAAATGAAAGAAAAATAATTTGCGCAAATGAAAGAAAAAATCGGCGCAAATGAAAGAAAAAATCGGCGCAGATGAAATGCAAATCGGCGCAAATGCAAAACGCCGTTATTTTTAGTAGGTTTTTAATCAATTTATACGGTAAAGCGAACCAAAATCATAACAGGTAAAGGCATACCGACAATATATACGACATGACATGCCACATCTGATTAGAAATAGAATTTCGCCTAATGTGAAATTAACATTATTATTTATTAAAATATTATATAATGTCTAGTTTGACATTTAAAGATGTAATGTTCATGATTAATAAGTACAAGTTTTTAACAATTTTCCGACAAACCGGTTGCCGTTATTTCGGGTATTATGATATCGAACCCGATACACAAATGACAGTATTCAAGAATGCCTCGAGTTCCTAAAGCGAAAAGCATTATAAATGTAGTTTTCTGTGAAAAAAAATAGAAAATATACATTTAGTTAACATTATTTGATATATTGTATCGTTCAGGTAATACAAAAAATGGCCACTTATGTCGAAAAATTATCCGTAAATAAATAAAAAATAATATTAAAAATACATTTTTTATATAAAAATATGAATATTTTCTTACTTGGAATATAATTTCACGTCCTTTGTGCGGAAACAATAGAAAAAAGAAGGGAAACTGAGAATGTGTCAAAGAGACAACGACCCAAAGGGGAGTAATAACAACTCAAAGCCACCATAAGATCTTCAATGAACAGTGAGAAAACCCCACACCCAACGGCAGGTCAGAGTTGGCCCCTGAATAAAGAGTAATCAAGTTCTGTGAAATAAACATATCTTTTTGTGGTCCTTTGTGTTACTTTGTGATCCTTTGTGCACAAAGGATGTCCTTAATTTGTGGTGTTTTAGAGACCACTAAAATTATTATTTTCTTCTTTTTTTAACCTATATTATCATGAATGAACATTAAACTTTAAAACTATACCTCATGTAATCTCCGTAGACACTCCTTGTAGTTGTAATGGAACTTAAGTTCTGGTGATCTCCACATGATTGTTTTTGAGATATAACCTTTTTTCATAAAGTCAGTTTTATAATGTTTGAATGTTAAAATGAATTATTTATAAGATTCATAAAATTCCTCAAATAAGTCTTGCTACAACAAAAAGCCAACACATATTCCTTGTAAGTATTTGAAATAAATTTCAATGTTTGTTCTTGAAAGTGACGAATTTCGTTAACTACTATATGTGTTTGTACTATTCCTTACTCCATTTTTTTTTTTTTTTTTTTTTTGAAAATACGTGATCAAACAGATTGATTTTAATTGTGAAATTTTGATTGGACATGATTAAAGTGATTGTTATATACACACTGTTATCCTGTTATTTGGACTAATCATGCGTGATCGATCACCTTTGGGCGGCACGTGCCAACAAAATTACAAAATTAAGCTAAAATTATATCTTAAAACTATCAAAAACTACATATTTATGTTCACTGAAACATTTTTTACCGTTTGATATATTTGTTTTATCTAAAAATCATCAGGAACATGTCCTGAGTGCACATTTTTAGTCCTGAGTGCACTCAGGAGTCCTGTGCGGTGTTTAGACGTTCCCCTCATTACCTGCTTGATTTCATACCTGGTACGAAAGTGTAAAACTGCATGTTTTGTTGGGACATAGATCAAAGGTAGACCCCATGACATTAAACATCAATTCTTTACTCGAAGCTAATATACAATACCCCTAACTGTAATTGATCACCTGTCAGTTCTTACCTGGTAGATGCTTATCAGATGCACAGGTAACTATTCACCTGGTCGTTCTAATCAAGTCATATGTCATCATTTCACACCTAATTAATTCAAGATAAACTACCACCAGAATAACCTTTAATTCACTTAATATGTAATTATCATTTATTCCACTTTGCATATAGTATATGTACAAATTGCATTTTTAATGATTAAAAGACAAAATTAAAAAAAAAATATCAATATTTAATTCTGAAATGTAAATATTGATAAAGTTATTCTATGATATTTTAACACAAAAATTAAAACATCAATCGCAATATGCATACATTTATTTAATAAAATATCAGAATATTCTATTCATATCAACTCGTATATATCCTTTTGTTTTCAACTCAATGTTGTTTCCAGGAAGTGTATCTAGGCATTATCGCAACGCCCCCTAGTGTTTAAATACCCTCCTATATATTCTAATTTCTGTCATAAAATATGTATTCGTCAAATTTTTAGTACTCTGTTTACATGTCCAATTCTTAAAAAGCTTCAGTAAAGCTTAAAGATTGGAAAAAGAGTCTATATCTTTATCAAAAATGTTTTGCTTTGTCAATACTGCCGAAATACGTGCAATACCACTCTTTAATCATGTACACTGCAATTTATTTCAGTGACAGTTTTCCAATTATTTGTATTCAGCTAAATACAATCTAATACCAAACAAAGATTAGAACTTTAGATGCGATATTTCTTTAACTTTCATCATTCATTTTAATATTTGAAATTTACAGTATACATTTTACTTATAGCGTGATGGCATTTCCTGGTTGTTTTTTTCTTCTATATCGACAAATTTACTTCTAAGTAATGATAAAACTTAGTTTTAGACATTTTCAGTCATAAATTACATGTAGTTGATGATGTTTGGGTATATTTGAGTGTGTTTGAGTATATTTGAGTGTATTTGATTAAAAAGACGGACCTGTTTGAAATAGGCACCTTTGAAATAATCAACTATTATTGGCTTAAAGGAACTTTACTTGATATAGAAATGAACATTGAATATTATAATTGGTTGTAAAATTATCTCTATAATATGATGGGTTAGTTAATGCCAGAGAGGCTAGTTAGTCTAGATGAGGTCTACAAAAAAGTAACATCTTTTTTTCATTTCAAATATTTTATTGATAATAAATCAAAGTGATTGGATAACAGGCAAAGCCTATGTTTATCCTTTCCCAAAAACAAGATGGAATATATACCTTTATCAACAAGAATATAAAAATAGAAAACACAGACCATAGGTCTACATCTAGTCCTATAACATATGATTATGCATTTTCATTCCATATTTAATGTTTTATCACATTTTTTCATTTTTATTTTTTTGAAAGTGCAAAGTCATATTGGATCCTTCAAATTTTCATCAGCATTTTCAGACATAATTTTATGTCGGAAATAAAATCTGTTTCTTTTCAGACTGTATGCTGTATTTTCAAATGTATTTAAGTTTTCATGGACCTAAACATGTAAATCATTTAAAAACATACCTCCCTTGTGATTCAGACTATTATTCCAAACGCTGATAAATAAATAAATTTCCCAAGTGTTGATATACCTAGATCATCCGTCATATTTCAATGATTTTCGAATTTGAACAAGCAACAACCCAGTCTTAAAAAAAGAAGTTGATCATAAAAAGTCATGCAAGAAGTGAAATGTGCACAAGTTGTTATAATTTTAAATTTGACTAGATGTTGTCGGAAACGACAGCTATCCCCGCACTTCCTGTTTGAC